>PVLC010000778.1:103636-147585 GCA_004027655.1 Graphiurus murinus
TTGTAATCCCAGCATTCGGGAGGCTGAGACCGGAGGATCCGGGTTCGCGGCCAGCCTCAGCTACCTAGTGAGGCACTCCGCAACTTAGTGAGACTCGGTTTCAAAATAAAGAATAAAAAATGGGGCTGGGGGTATAGCTCGGAGGTAGAATGCCCCTGAGTTCAATCCCCAGTACCGCCAAAAAAAAAAAAAAAAAAGTGCTGGTTTCACATAGCATGTGTGTGTGTGTGTGTGTGTGTGTGTGTCCAAATTATCAATCTCTTCCAAATTTAGCATTGTTTTATGAGGAGTTTATGCAGGAAGTTTGCAGAGCAGAGGCTCTTCATATTATGAAAAGTCAGTAGAGTGAATCTCAGAAAGAGGCTCAGAGCAGGATGTTTGTACAGCAAGAGTTATATTAGCTTCATTGGTCATCCTGCCATAAAACACATGTAATATCAATAGTTCCAGTCTGTAATTCATGGAGCTATTGAAAGAGGGCCTAAGAACTAGTTGTACAGCAAGAATTGTCAATGTACTAAAATGCTTTGCTGCCAGTTGACTATTATTTTTTCAAATATATATAGATGCTATTATAAATAAAATACAAAATCAAATGTTTATTGAGAACTTCCAAGTAGTTAATCTATTATATATTTCTGAACCCATATTCCAAAACTATAATAGTTTTCACATAAAAGTTTTGAATTTTTTTTAATATTATAAAGAAGTCCTTATACTAAGGGGGTAAATATTTTTGAGCTATCTTGCACTTGCGTTGTCTCTTCAAAATTTTAGAAGACAAAAATTGTTATTGGCATTTCTGCATCTGTAAGAATACAAAAATTGAAGAAATTAAACTAGACATAGTGGCAAATACCTGTAATTCCAGCTACACAGGAGGCTGAGGCTGGTGAATCATAAGTTCGAAGCCAGCATGGATAACTCAGTAAGACTATCTCAGCCTCCCAAGTACTAGGATTACAAGAGTGAGCCACCATGCCCAGCTTCATATGTCTTTTTAAGAAATATTAGTATTTGGCTTTAGCAGAATCACAAGTCTCCAACTCTCCACATCCAGGCCCTGGATGACTTGAGTGACTGATGCAGCTGGCTGGGCTCATTCCTATGCATGGGCATTCGCTTCAGCTCTCCTCAGTAATGAACTATGGAGTAGCAGAAGGGAACATGGAAATTTAAAAAGAAACAGCCTGGAGCTTATTTCTCTGTTAGCAATCTCACAGAATACTTCTGTGCACTGAAGTGCATGCCCACAGCCTCCTACTTAGAAAGGCCCACACTGAGAGTCAGGAACATTTCACTTGAAGGAACTTGGCTTGGCATGTCTTAGTCAACTCAGAGCTGATAAAGAGTTGGAGTACATGTTTCACTAAGGAGAGAACTGGGTGGGTGCAGGTCTTCAGTTAAGTGATGAAGCTGGCAGGTTCTCAATGAAATAAAGAATCAGTCATTTCAGTCATATCTCATTCTTCAATGGTGATGTCCTCCTTTTAAATGAAGGTTAAAGAACTAGGTATCTAGGGTAATTGTTTCAGGGAGGGAAGACAGGAGCCAGGACTGTAGGATCTAAAAGTCTGTTTTCTAGACTCACCTCATAAATCATTTTATCTCTCTGAACATTAGATTCTTCATCTATATGATGAGGCACTAAGCAGGTAAGAAAAAAGAGATAATTCTTAAGGTAACTCCCAATACTCTATATCTATATTTGTGTGTGTGTGTGTGTGTGTGTGTGTGTGTGTGTTTTGCTGGGTACTGAATCAAGGAGCATTGTACCTCCAAGCTATTCCCCAGCCCTATTTTATTTTATTTGTTTTATTTTTTGAAACAGGGTCTCCCTAAGTTGCTGACAACCTCACTAAGTTGCTGAGGCTTATTTCAAACCTGTGATCCTCCTGTCTCAGCCTCCCAAATACTGGCATTACAGGCATGTGCCACAATGCCCAGCATGTACCGTACTTTTAAATATTATGTTTGTGTGTGTGTACATATTGGGGATTGAACCCAGGGCATTCTCCCTCCAAGCTCCACCCTCAGCTCTTCCACTCCTTTTTTGAAACAGGTTATCACTAAGTTGCTGAGCCTGGTCTCAAACCTGTGATCCTCCTGTCTCCACCTCCCACGTACTGGGATTAGAAGTATTTGCCTACATGTCTGGCTAACTACAAAATTTAAATGTATTTTCTTATAGAGTCCATACAGCCAGGACCGGGAATATAGCTCAGTGATAAAGCGCTTGCCTAGCATACATGAAGGCCTTGGGTTCAATCCCTAGCACTGAGAAAAAATGAAAAGGAGAGAGTTTATACATATAACTAGTTATCTATTTTCTTAAATTATACCTATATTTATCTATTTCTCTTGTGGATTTATACTGATTGATATGTAAGGGAAGAGATTGATAGGCAGGTAGGTATGTAGACAGAAATACAGACACCCATACTATGCATGCTTATGAAAATCCCACATGCATCTAATCTCAGCAGAGCCCCAGTTTGCGTTGTATTTCAATACTGTGATACAATCTGCAGATCTTGAAGAATACTAACTCTTTTTTTTTTTTTCCCAAACATACAGATTTGCCATGGAGAAAATTTCAGTGTCAGCTTTCTTGCTCCTCGTGGCCCTCTCTTACACTCTGGCCAAAGACACCACAGTCAAAACTGGAGCTAAAAAGGACACGAAGGACTCTCGCCCCAAACTGCCCCAAACCCTCTCCAGAGGTGAGTCAGCTTCCTGTTTTTCCTGAAAGGTTTCCTAACTGTTGGTGCCAAAATGTGTGTGCTGAACATATTTTGCTACATGTTCCTTCTAGATTTATCATAGTTCATAGCTACTTCTACCTCCTCTAGAGGTTTTTCTTTTTCTTTAGTATTAAATATATATTTATTCCAGTTATTACCTTGTTTTTCAACAAGTTTGGGCCTAATATTATAATAATTTTAAGTATGCTGGTTCATTTTGTTCTAGGTTGGGGCGATCAACTTATCTGGACTCAAACCTATGAAGAAGCTTTGTACAAATCCAAGACAAGGTGAGGGCAAGGGTCACAGAGCCCTCCTAAGGCTCTCAAGAGTGCCATCTAGTGATACTAGCTCTGCACTAAATCTTTCCCAAGAAAAATCACCCAATCTCTCTTTGCCTTACAGCAACAAGCCTTTGATGATTATTCATCACTTGGATGAATGCCCACACAGTCAAGGTAATTTATTCTTCCCAATATGATTTATTTTATGGTCTTTTAGGCAGGACTAGGGTTTGATTACTCATCTCTGTATCCCTATAATCTAGCGCAATTGAATAAGAAAGAATATTTTATGTATTAAAAATGTATTTTAGAGTAACTTCAGTATTTGCACATTTTGCGTTAACCATAGGTGCCTATGTTTTTATACACAGGGGGTTGAACCCAGGAGCATTATGCCTCTGAGCTATACCCCCAGCTCTTTTTATTTTGAAACAGTGTCTTCCTATTTTGCTGAAGGTCTTGCAAAATTGCTGAGTCTGGCCTTGAATTTGCCATCATCCTGTCTCAGCCTCCCAAGCACTGGCATCACAGGTGTGCCCCACCCCACCCAATTCATTGGTGCATATTTTGAATAATAAGATCTAGTATTCATCCTCAATTTCTTGATCTCTCTTTTATCCCCACAGCTAGTACATCAGGCAAATACTGCTGCTTTTAACTTTAAAATATAGCCTTCAAGCCAGGCATGATGGCACATGCTTATAATCTCAGTACTTGGGAAGCTGAGACAGGACAATCACAGGTTCAAGCATGGCCTCAGCAACACAGTGAGACTCTCAGCATTCTAGTGAGACTGTTTCCAAACAATTTTTAAAAAGGGGGTGGGGGCTGGGTGTGTGGGTGTATAGTTCAGAGGTAGAATGCCCCTGGGTTCAATCCCAAGTGCTACTACTACTACTACTACTACTAATAATAATAATAATAATAATAATAATAATAACAAATCCTTCAGCCAGCACAAACTTCATGGCACGCAACCCACACCATCACACAGGTTCCCACATTTGGTTTAGTGCTTTGTTATCACTGTCTTCAAGTTCTCAGTAATTCTTGAACAGGGGGCTGTGCATTTCCATTTTGCCCTTGGGATATGTCCAGCCACTCCCCATCATCTCAAGGCTACTACTACCCTTGTCCAAGCCCAGATCACATCTTGTCAAGAATGCTGTAACACCCCATAGTCAGTTCTCACCCAGAAGCCAGAGTGAGGCCATTAAACACAAAGCAGAGTCTATCACTCCTGTGTGTGAATGGCTTCTCATCACATCGTCACAGGTAAAATTCAATCCCACTTCCTAACCATGGCCTGCAAGGCAACCTGGTCTGGCCAAAGGCTGCTTTCCTTTCCTACCACTCTTCCCGGCTCTTTCCACTCTCCCCAGCCTGGCCTTCATGTTGCTCTTGAACCTCTGAGCCCACTCTCTCTTGGAGGATAGTCCGATCTCTTGTAGCCCCCTCTGCCTGGAATCACCTACCACCAAAATGGAGCCCTCCCTTGCTTCAATGTCACCTCCACCAAGCGATCTGCCCTGACCAACCCTGTGCCTCATTTTGTTTTTCTTCAAAGTACATATCTGCACCTGACAGTATTAAATATTTGTGTTGCTGTTTATGGTCTGTCTCCCACACAACCATCTGAACTCTGGGGGAAAAGCACATGCTTTTCTATTCACTACACTTTCCCCAAGGCAGGAAAGAATGCCTGCCACATAGTAGGCGCTCAGTAAATACGTGTGGAAAAATAAGTAGATGAATAAATGCAAAAAAAAAAAAAAAAACAGAGCTAGTCAATGGTATGGATATTACTTCAGAAATCCTCACTGAAAGGACAAAGTTTTTTTGTTTTTGTTTTTTGTGAGTTGTTGGTGTGTGTGTGTGTGTATGTGTGTGTGTGTGTGTGTGTCTGTGTGTGTGTGTGTCTGTGTTACTAGGGGTTGAAACCAGGGGCATTCCACCTCTAAGCTACATCTCCAGCCCTTTTTATTTTGCAACAGGGTCTCATTAAGTTGCTATTGAGTATTTCACTAAATTGTTGAGGTTGACCTCCAACCTCCAATCCTCCTGTCTCAGCCTCTTAAGTACTGGGATTATGGGCATGTACTACCATGCCTACCTGCAAAAGTATTATATTTTAAACACAAATGACTTAAAATATAACAGAAAATAAGGATTCTTTTTTTTTTTTGGTACTGGGAATTGAACCCAGGGGCATTCTACATCCAAGCTATACCCCTAACCCTATTTTTTATTCTTTATTTTAAAACACTAAGTTGCCAAAGGCCACACTAAGTAACTGAGGCTGGCCGTGAACCCGTGATCCTCCTGTCTCAGCCTCCCAAGTACTGGAATTACAAGTGTGTGCCACCACACTCAGCTTGAAAATTAGGGTTTTAACCAACATTGAGATGGATGGATGGGTGCTTAATGATTTTTCTTTATATTGCAGCTTTAAAGAAAGTGTTTGCTGAAAATAAAGAAATCCAGAAGCTGGCCGAGCAGTTTGTCCTCCTCAACCTGGTTGTAAGTTTACTTTTCCTCATCACTAGCATCTCACGCCCCCCTACCCCCATGGTTCATTATGTAAGGGATGATTTACTTTTCCTATATGGCTTAGTCATACCACACTGAGATCTCTTTATGGATTGGAAAGATAAAAAGATATTTCGTTTCATTAATAACCTAGCTGACACATATATATTTATATTTTATTTAGTAATTAACAACCTTAGCTTTTCCAAAAAACACTCTCCTGTGGTGAAAAAATTCTGTTGCTACAATAATTGGAAGATTTTTACATTTCTCAAATTACTTCCTGTGTGCATCCTCCTACAATCCAGGCTTCTCAATCCCTGTCTCTTCTCTAAAAGAAACTGCTCCCTGGCTGGTTAAATCTAACCACCCCTCTTTGTGCTTTAGTATGATACAGCTCATTTCACTTCATCGCTCCCTCCTCCCCCCATGTTCAAGCTTTCTGTCTTTCTGAGTTCTCTCTACTCAGCAGACAATAGGAGTCCATTTCCTTCTAAAAGTAAACAGACAAAAACAACACCAGCTAAGCACCTGTCCCCTTGAGGCCCTCTCACTCTTCCTCCTCACAGATCAGCTTCATCAGAGCAATCTCCACCAGCAGTTCCTCTCACCTCCTGTTCGTGGGCCGGGGCCGCCTCCTCTTCTTCCCTTGATGTGGGTGACTTGTTGATCATTCATTGGTGACACACTTTTTTTCACATTTTTACTATAGACTACAGCATCTATATTTGCATTTCATTGATTTTTATACATTAATTCCTATCTCATACCCAAACATGCAATGACTTCCAACTTGTGTGTCCAACCATGTTCCAGCTATAATTCACTTAAATGCAGTATGTTTCACATTGAATTAATCACTTGGCTTCAGGGTTTTCAAATAGTTCTTTTATTCCCTATTTCAGTACTTTCCGGACTGGACTCTTTCACTTGCGCATAGCAGTCGAGCTCTGTGCTTCTAAACTCTAAATACTCCTGCTACTGGTGCTTCTTTATGAACTCAGGGCATGATTTTAGTGTGTGGCTTTTTCACTTTGCCTAGCTTACCCAGTGTTATTAAATGGCTTCCTGCCTACAAGATTGGCCTGTCTGACCCCGAGTGACTGTCAGGGTAATTGTCCTAAAGACCAAACACTGGGGTCCTAGTGCCTCACAAGCATCCTCCGTGGCTCTTAACTATTCCTGATAAATGAAAACACTGTGGCATGGTGTGTGAGGCCACTCAGGAGCTGGCCTTAGAAGCAGCTAACGCCTTCTCTCAATACCACCCTCAAGCAGCCAGAGGACTTTGATCCTTCCCAAGCACATGGTCAAACAAGAAAGTGAAATGCCCGTGGTCCTTCGTGGAAGACTGTTTTCCCCATAACTGACTCCAATTTGTCTTTAGAGGTTCTTCATTATCCACTCCCCAGAAAGTCTTAGGGAACTTGACACTGGGCTCAGCGTCCTGCTGCGAGCATCCTCAGAGCCTGCATGTCCCCGTGACATCCCCAGCATTCATTTTCCTATCCCTCTCTCTCTCAATAGAGCTAACCTTCACTAACGATAAGCACTGTGTCTTGAGAAATCAACAAAACTCTAAAAATCGATGAATGCTCAAGAAAATCCTGTTCATTTCTTTAATCTCTCCGAAACTGTCTTCTGCTTTTTTTGTTAATCTTTCTCCTTCTGCTGCATCCAACATGTCTTCCCCAAACATCGTAACTCCAAATCTTTCCTTCTCGAATTGTTTTGCCACATGCATTCAGCTTCTTACCTCAGTGCCTGCATCCCATCCTGCTCTTAGTAGGTCAGGCACACCACTTATCTCCCCAGCTGTATTGGAAACTCTTTGTGGAAGGAATATCTGAGAATATCTGAGGTCTCTGGCCCGGGCATGGACATAGTCTTGTGTTGGTAAGTTCAAAACTGTTTACTGAAGAGTAAACAAATAAAAAGCTACTCTCTCTCTCTCTCTCTCTCTCTCTCTCTCTCTCTCTCTTTAATCTTAGTATGAAACGACTGACAAACACCTTTCTCCTGATGGCCAGTATGTCCCCCGGATCATGTTTGTGGGTAAGTCAAGGCGACAATGAGGTGGAGCACTGAGATCATGCAGGTGCTGACACGTCCCCTTCTCTGCCGTCCCTACTCTCTCCTGCCACCTCACCATGGCCAAGGTCGCTACTAAGCTCTAGCAAACGGCATGACATTCCTGTAAGTTTCACAACATATTTTCGTTAGAAAATGTGAGATTCTACCTATTTCCACAGATGGTTTCTCTTCTCATTTTAATTTTTATCTTCTGCCACAAACATCAGAGAAAGTAGTACTATGCTTCCTTTGTTGTTAATATATTCCTCAGGCATGATTTTGCATTCACTGGGTGATGGTTTAATGAATATGGCAGAGACTATACCTGACACCATCATGGTCCCAGCACCATCCTATAGTCAGATTGTTGAAGGACTGAATGACTGTATTGAGTTTAGCTTTGACCACAGTTATATTGATTTACAGAAACCCTATAATTAAATCCATCACATAGCAGAGCTCACTCTAATCAAGTGGTTTGCCTGGGGTAATTCAACAAAGTTTGCATTAAATGGGAAAAAGCATGGTAGAGACAAAAAGTGGTCGGGGGGGGGAAAAGGAAGAAGTCTGAACTAGAAAATTGATGTTATAGATTAAATTTTTTCCTAATTTAGACGATTTCAAACCTTAAGATTGACAAGGCATTTGTAGTGGTCTGGTCATATCTGGCACAGAAGCCCTTTCTACAGTCTCCCTGCCTTAGCATCTTCATCCATGTTCCTTTCCTCCAGTCATGGCCACGCGCTCCAAGTCAGCTTGTTCCTGCTGCTCAGTGGGTCTCCAGTCTAGCTGCAAGTGAGAACCATTCACCTGCAGGAACTTAAAGACCAAGCTGGGCAGGCCACACCCCTAACGACTTACATCAGAACCTCCAGGGCTGGGATGCAGGTGTCCATGGTTTCTAGAGCTCTCAGGAGATTCCAAGCAGCCTGGGTAGTGAGCTTCCACAGGTGTTTATCATGTATTTCTTAGGTTAATTTATTACAAAAGTGAGATCATATCTTTACATTCTCCACACCAAGCAGATGTCTAGTGCTTAAGTCTGCTAAACTGGTAATTTTAGACTGTCCACTTCTGGTAATTTTTGTCTGTTGGTCCTAGTCCAACATTCTGAATGACAGAGACAGTCCATGCCAGCACCAGTGACAGACTTAGTAAACATGCAGATGGTCCTCGAATGTTTTTCTTGCGCCACCTCAGGACGTGTGTCTCAGGTTCCTTTAGTAAGCCCTTTCCTTGAAAGATTTCTGTACCTTTCCGTATCTTCCCACTTCCTTTTGGATGAATCATATTTTTAAGATAACCTTTTTTTTTCTCATTAATTATAAAACTTCAAGTTACATATAGAACATGACAAAATGGATTTAAATCTAAGGGGTGTGTGTGTGTGTGTGTGTGTGTGTGTGTGTGTGTGTGTGTGTATAATAGAGACACACAAGAAAAGATCCAAATCTCTATTTTTAGAATGCAGTTAATTGCAGGATCATGGTGGTGGAGTACTTGGGAAGCTGAGCCAGAAGGATCATAAGTTTGAGGCCAACCTCAGAAACTCAGCAAGGCTCTCAGCAACTTAGTGAAACTCTGTTTCGAAATAAAAAATAAGGGTGGGGTATAGCTCAAATTGAATTGGGTTCAGTACACACACACACACACACACATACACATACATATGCAGCTAATTAACAATCAAATAAATAATAGAGGGGCACTATGTGCTTTTTTTACCTTGCTGTTCTTCGGGCTTGCATTATTCTTGTTAAAAAAAAAAAAAAATGAAGCTGGGCATGGTAACGCATGTCTATAATCCCAGTACGTGAGAGGCTGGGACAGGAGGATCGCAGGTTCGAGGCCAGCCTCAGCAACTTAGGGAGACTTAGCAACCTAGCAAGACCCTGTTTCAAAACAAAACAATCAAACAAAAGAGCTGGGGATGTAGCTCAGAAGTACAATGCCCCTGGATTCAACCCTTAGTACCACAGGAAGGAAAAAAAAAAAAAGACGAAGAAGAAAGAAAGCTAGCATTGGGTATGAGTTTTTAATTGTCTAGGTTGCTCTTGGTAAAACATATCAGCTACATCATTTCAAAAATTTACAATAACTTTTTATTAGAGGCTTCACAAAAACAAGCAAAAACAACCACCAACCTCAAAATATATACTGTCCATTTTTTCAGGTCACTTTAGATAGGACACCAGGGTCACAGCCTTTTCCATAAACAGCTCTGCACGGCTGTTGGATGCTCCCAGCCTGTGCGGTTTCTCCCTGCTGAGGCTGGCTAGTGGAAGGGACACACCGTGTTTCTCTCACAGGACATGGGTGTGCAGGGTTGGTCTCGTGATAGAGGCCACTTGAAAACAAAACATCCCATCCCCTCTTGCTTCATCTTTGCAGACCCATCCCTGACAGTCAGAGCCGACATCACTGGAAGATATTCAAACCGTCTCTACGCCTATGAACCTTCGGACACAGCTCTGCGTAAGTGCTACTTCCAGCCTGGGTTTGTCTGAGTGTCTAACATCTCTATTGCCACAGGGCGGGGTGGGGGTGGGGGGAGGCCAGGTGGGGTGAGAGAGGTGAGGGTCCTGGAGAAGCAGCCTTGTGTCCTCACACAAATCACACTCTTTTCATCTCACTTTGTTTGCTTTTTATTGTTGCTGTTGTTGTTTTGTTCTTATTTTATTATTTTTTAGTACTGGAGGTTGATGATGAATCATTAAGATTAGGCATCTTCAGCTAGTTATAGCAGCTCATTCCAGTACTTGGGAGCCTGAGATAGGAGTATCACAAGTTCAAAGCCAGCCTCAGCAACTTAGTGAGACTCTATTTCAAAACAGAAAAATACAGAGGGCTGGGGTGTACTTCAGAGATAGAATGCCTCTGGGTTCAGTCCTCAGCACACACACGCACCCCCAAAAATTAGGTACCTTTTTCCCTAGAAGGAAGAGATACCTAATCAGGTTCTCTCTCTCAGGTCCAATAACATACAATCTCCTTCTGTCACAGAACTGAGTGCAAGAGTTATAATAATCTGCAAACTTTAAATTTCCCCTCCAAGTAACAAAAGTGAAATAGAACAATCCAGCTTGTTGAAGTTGATTTCATATTCAATTAAGATCAATAGGCAAGATGATCCAAAGAGCTGGCCAAGATCCTCACTTTCCTATCAGTTGCCACAAATGAAAGAGAGAGAGAGAGGTCTTTCAGTCACACCAGCCCCATTTCAATTGTTCAGTGCACCAACACTGGATATTTTCATCATCACAGAATTTTCTGTGAGACAGTACTGGCTTAGAATAGTATTATGCTGAGAAGCAGTGGCTGTGCCTGGTCAGCTGTAAACTCCTCGTGGACCATTAGCAATGTCTCCAGTGGGAGCTGGGAGGACAAGGGGAAGCACATTCCAAGTAGTGGCCATTCTTGAGATGAATAGCATGTATTCTGTAAGACTATACTCCTTAAAGGCAAGTATCCTGCACAGCTAATATCATAGTGCCCTGTACAACAGACATTTAATATTTGTAGGAGTGAATAAGGAGCTGCTCAGTGCCTGCCATGTAGACATCTTATTTCACTAGATCTCACTCTTCATTTTCATGAATCACTGCTGAAGGATTCTAATCTAGAAGAATGGGCTCTGGAGCAGTAGCTTGACCAAACCAAACTTGACCTTGATCAAACCAAACTTGACCTTGACCAAACTGCTCAGCCTCTCTGAGCCTGGTTCATCATCTAAAAACAGAGTACTAATAGAATTTTTATGAGAATTAGAGAAATTCATCTGTGTGAAGCACTTGGTTTACTATTGTTTACCATTTATATTTCACCTACTTCTAAAATAATTTACAGTAGCTGCACACATCTAAGTACTTCTTATGATCAGGATTTAAAATGTACTTCTAAATTGGTCAAAATCAAACCAGGCGTGGTGGCACACACTTGTAATCCCAGTATTTGGGAGGTTTAGATAGGAGGATAGCAGGTTTGTGACCAGCATCAGCTACTTAGTGAGGCCCTCTGCAACTTAGTGAGACCCTGTTTCAAAATAAAGAATAAAAATAGGGCTGGGCAGTCACAAAGAGTAAAGAAGCATATGTTCTCCCTAATATGCGGATGCTAGGGAGAAGATGGGGCATAGGAGGGTCTTAAATGAAAAGGAGAGACCCTCGAGAAGCAAAGAAGTTGATTTAATCGAAGGGGATGGACGGGGAAGGGGACACCCTAAGGCAAATGATATACTTTCACAACTATATCAAGGTCACTCACTGAACTGAACCTGAGAGGGAGGGAGGGTGAGGGAGTGGGGTGGGAATTGGGGAAAGGTTCAAATGAGAAATGTGTGCAAATATATCATTAACAATTTGTACCTAACAAAGATGTATGCTTACAATGCATGAATCACTATGATAAAAAAAAAAAAAAAATAGGGCTGGGGATGGAGCTCAGAGGTAGAATGCCCCTGGATTCAATCTCTACTACCACAAAAAAATAAACAAATAAAATAAAATAAATAAAAAATAAATTGGTCATAATAATTTGCTCCTGAGTCAAGTATGGTGGTTCATGCCAATCCCAGTGATTGGGAGGCTGAGACAGGAGGATTGAAGGTTCGAAGCTAGCCTCAGCAATTTAGCAAGACCTTGTTTCAAAATTTAAAAGCATAAAAGAAAATAGAGCTGGTTGTGTAACTTAGAAGTAGAACATCCCTGGGTTCAGCCTCCAGTACTATTACTACTAATAAGAATTTGCTTCTGATAGAATGAAGAGATTTTGTGTGTGTGTGTGTGTGTGTGAAGAGGGAGTTGGAGAAGGAAGATCTGAAAAGGAATGAATATACTAGAGAACTAGATTGTCACAAAAGCCACTTCACATATTTTTAGAAAAAAAATTCAGTAAGATTATCAACTATTCAGACTCTGACTAAAAGTACACTATCAGAACACTCATGTTTGGAGACTTATTATATCTAATGATATAGTTTCTCTGTTGTTCTTTTTCCCTCGTTAGTGTTTGACAACATGAAGAAAGCTCTCAAGTTGTTGAAGACTGAATTGTAGAGAAAAAACATTATCTGCCATCTCTTGGCTTTGTGTTGGGCCTTGAGACGTGGAAGCAGAGGCTTTAGAAGGCTGGAAAATGCGGATGCCCTGGTGGACCTGCGGGTTCAATTCTGGTTTAATGTTACAACCGCTATTTTTTAAAGATGGTTTCAAGTATACATGTATGAAAACAATATTGTTATCTACCATAGTGAGCCATGATTTTCTAAAAAATAAATCCGTATGGAGGTACTCAAACTGGAGTTATTGGTTTTTTGTTTTTTTTCCAACTTGGTCTTTCACAGACAAGGTATTTGGTTTATTCACCAACAAGATTATTGGACACACACCAAGTGCTCACAGAGGGGATACGACAAAACTGGTTCAAACAGTAACCAAGTTCTCCCCTAAGTGACTGAGGGAAGACATGAGTATAACTAACAGAAATAGCAAATGCTTTATGGTAAAAGACTATGTAGAAAGGCATCCCAAGAAAACCAGTCTCCCATTTAAAGAGCACTCTCTCCATCCTGGCCAGAATCCTAGGTGCACACTTGAATTTAGTGATTCAATTGCAGTCAGCTTTGACCTAATGGTCTTAGTAGCTTTCTCCTCCAGATAACTAGCTCAGTGGAAAGGCCATCCAAAGAACATCTGTGCCCCACACATACCCTAAAGAAACCCTGAGACTTGGCCCTGAAATGGATTTGTTCTCCCAAGGTTCTAGAAAACCAACCTAGAATGAACTCAGCTTGAGTTGTTTCATCTTCTTTAACAACATGTGACTATCTGTGAGAAGGGCAAAGGGCAGTAATGGTGTGTCACCGAGGCAGAGATCAGAGGTCACTGATGTTTGGAAAAATTAGTGACAGGGTGTGACATCAGGTAGGGAAGCAGCATTACCTACCTTAACCCCATGTTCTGCCTACCAAGACCAGCACTGTGTATTAATTTTTTCACCACGAGTATTTACTCACACTCATTATCATATGGAGTTCCTCCATTCCCCAAGCCCCCACTGCCTTCTTTGGCCCCTGTGTCTATATAATACTTTGCATACTGATTATGTATTGCTTAACTTGATTAACTTTATTGGATGGATCCTTTTCTGAACAGATTCTTTGGCATTATTAGTTCTCCTAGGTAAATGATTATTTTTTTTTCTATGCTTTCCTCTCATACACAATGATGACTGTCACCAGGAGGTATTGAGAATATATTGTTGTTTTAATGACATCCAAATACTAAACTAAGCCGGGTGACCTGGGGCATGCCTGTAATCCCAGTACTTGGGAGGCTGAGATTAGGAGGATTGCAGAATCAAGGACAGCCTCAGCAAGTAGTGAGACTTTTATCACCTAGGGAGATGCTGTTTCAAAATAAAAATAAAATAGTGCCAGGGGGGTTGCTTGGAAGTAGAATGCCCCTGGGTTCAAACTCCAGTACCACAAAATTAATGAATGAATGAATTAATTAATTAATTAACAAATCATAAAAAATCCTAAGCTAAAATATCTCCGGAGAATAAGTTCCTCTCTCATAAGTAGGTAACCTACATGCACTCAAAAATTTATATTCTACTTAGAAAGTTCTCTGAGTACTAACAGGATGACAAAATGAGGTTTCGCTTCTATTAGATGTATCCTTTGAATGACAACTTATACATGATTCAAGTTTCTTCTATAGTACAGTAAAATAATGTTGATTTGTTCTCACTAGGCTGCTGTGAAGTAATATTTTAAAAATTATTGAGTGGCAAGATATAAACACAATTTTTAAAATATAAATAAGTATTGCATGTATGTCACTATCACTCTGAACTAGATCATGATATTAGACTACAATGCAGCAGTAAAAGTATGTAAAGAATGCAAAATATATATATGTATATGTATACATATATATGTAGGAAATCAAATGTCAAAGTTGCAGGAAAAATAAACCCTTCCTAGAAAAACATTAAAGAAACAGAACAAGAGTCATGAAAAGCATTGGTTGACTTTGACCCAGTCTCCTCTACTTCTGAGAATTTATCCCAAGGAAATCATTCAAAAAGAGTTCTGAGCTGAGCATCAGGGTATGACTGTACTCTCAGTACTTAGGAGGCTGAGACAGGAGGATCACAAGTTTGAGGCCAGGGTGCAGTAACTTACCAAGGCCCTGTTTCAAAATAGAAAAATAAAATAGGGCTGGGGTTATAGCTAAGAGGTGGAATGCCCCTGGTTTGAATCTCTAATATCTCTCTCTCTCTCTCTCTCTCTCTCTCTCTCTCTCTCTCTCTCTCTCTCTCTCTCACACACACACACACACACACACACACACACAGTTCTATAAAGATGTCAACAGCAATGGTTACACAGTATATTAACACCAAATGCACCATGTTGTCATCTATAAAAGTAATGAGCATGGAAAAATAACTAGACCTAAATGAAAACATTTTAGGAATTTCTGTGTTATATTTGCAACAACAGGAAATGTGTACAAAGCAAGATTAAAAATAGCTGAAGATTCAGTCATGACAATGGTTGTTCTAAGCACATAGAAATGTTAGAAATGTCTGTTCTTTTTACTAAATTCT
This sequence comes from Graphiurus murinus, assembly GCA_004027655.1. Taxonomy (NCBI): domain Eukaryota; kingdom Metazoa; phylum Chordata; class Mammalia; order Rodentia; family Gliridae; genus Graphiurus; species Graphiurus murinus. The sequence continues at coordinate 118,884 of PVLC010000778.1, forward strand.
ACTGTCACTTCACAGTCTTTCATTTGTGCTTAAATTTCACATGAAAGTGTATCTTGACTATTTCTTTGAGTCCTAAGAAAAAAAAGAATACTATGAGACTAGAGAGTATTATGCCCAACAGATGAATAAAAATGTCAGTAATATAGTGAAATGTAAAATGGTGCAGCCACTATGGAAAACAATATGGTGGTTCCCCAAAATATTAAGCAGAAAATTACCATACAATCCAGCATTTCCACTTTTGAGTAAATACCCCAAAGAACTAAAAGCAGAATAGTTATTTATATACCCATGCTCATAGCAGCATTTAGCACAAAAGCTAAAAGATGAAAGCAACTTCAACAGGTGAATGGATAAACAAAAATATGGTGCAGACATACAATGGAATATTAGTCAATCTTTAAAAAGAAGGAAATCCTTGCATGTGTTACAATGTAGATGAACCTTGAGAACATTATTTGTGCTAAATGAAGTCAGTCACAAAAGGGCAAATGCTATAACATTCCACTTACATGAGGTATCTGGAGTAATCTTCATAGAGGGAGAGAAAGTAGAATGGTGGTTATAAGGCTGGAGGAGAGAGGAATGGGAAGTTATTTAAAGGTTGTGGAGTTTCAGTTGGGGAAGATTAAATGTTCTAGAAATGGATGGTGGTGGTTGTTGTACATCAATATAAAAGTTCTTAATGCCACCAAACTGTACACTTGAAAATAGTTAAAATAAAATTCATATTTTATTTTGCTACAATAATTTTTTCCCATATCATTGAGGTCCTGTAGCTTAGGGGAAAGAGACATTAACTTTTTAAAAATGTTGGTAAAAGCCAGATGTGGTGGTGCATGCTTGTAATCACAGTACTTAGGAGGCTAAGACAGGAGGATGGCAGGTTTGAAGTCAGCCTCAGCAACTTAGACCCTGTTTCAAAATGAAATTGGACTGGGGATGTAGCTCAGAGCTAGAATGCCCTGGGTTGAATCCCAGTACTACCCCCCCCAAAAAAAGTTTTTAATGTCATTTACACATGGTCAACATCACATGCCTAAGACATCTTGACCTATTTTAGAACTATGGTATTCTTTAAATGATCAGCTATGACTATGTCTGTTTTAATTTTTTTTTTCCCCTTGCAGTTACTAGTTCTATGTAGCTACTGAAGCCCTTCTATTCAGCAATTACTGGTGAAAATGGGAGCCTGAGAAAACAAACTCAAAGGCAAGAGTAGAATTTTCTTCAGTCTACAAATCGCAAAGTCCAAGGCAAGTCAACTGAACTTATGTAAAGGCTGCCTGCCAAGTTATGACCTCAGCTGTTTGTACAAAGGGATATACTGAAAGTAAGCAAAGTGGTTTCAACGTTCAAGAGATATCAAAGTCCACTCTTTGACATATATCTTAACTCACAGGTAACTCCCTCCAGCCCTCATCTGAAAATGAATTCCAGAAGCTGGTTTTCTAAGGAGAATGATGGGAAGTGGCCTGGCATATTGTAAGGACACCTGGTCTTCTTTCCCATTGTTACAAGAAGTATTTCAATGACTACGATTCACTATCCAGAAACCTAGAAAAGTTAGTCTTTTACTTTCCTGTCCTTTCTAATAAAACAATTCACATGTGAATAATCACATTCATACAATCATGATGCATAGGTTTCCTTATGAAATACTATGGAAAAATGTGATTTTAACTTTTTTGGGTGAAATGTAAAAAAGGGATTTATGTATTCAGTGTGTTTTCCAAAGAACGAACAAACTTAAACAGGGTTAAACAAATATTTAGAAAAATTCTAGGAGGAGGGTTTGGGCTCAAGGAAACTAAGGCCTAAATGCCACATTGCTGGCATCCTTTCCCTCTCTGAAAGGGTCCATTCAGCAGCACACTATTAAGGTCAAACACGTAGAACTGGTTTTCATACCAAACACACTGTTGCTCAGATAACAGTATCTGAGATGAGTGCAAGCCACAATGAGCTCAGATTTTAGAAATTATAGCCAAACCACCTTTTTTCTTTGGTCTTAGCATTATTTTCTTCAGCTAAAATTTCATCTTTAACATCAAGGCAGTCTGGGCAAACGTTCTAAGGAGCTTTCCTCTAAGTGGAATATGTAAACAGGGAACCAGAGAATTTTTTTTTTTAAGTAGTTAGTTCCTTTTTAAAGAAACATGAGGTTTGGAAGAAAGGAGATGCAAAGTTTGCAGTCTGCCTTACAGTCGTTTGTCACAATTCAGGAACAGACCCAATCTGATGTATGCTCTCCCCTGACATCGTGTCTGTAAATAGGGCTTTGGTACATACAAGCAGTAGCCCTCCTGGAGTCCTGGAATCAGTCTGGCCTCCGCAGGTCCAAAGAAGAACCACTTGGGATTGTGATGCATGTTCAGAGGCCTTTCTAGAAGGCACAATGATACTTTACGTAATGAGAGCAGTGTCACGTATGTAGACACAAATAGGTCACAGGAGACATCACAAGACAGAGTTGGGTAACCCATTGTCTTCAGATCTGAGAGAAGAGAAAGCCCAGATTCATTTGACAGGGTTGACTTAAAAATGTACATTTTGGGAGTGGCTAATCATATGCTATTTATCCAAACTTATAATCCTATAGTTTAGTGGTCTAAAGATTCGTCCTGCCCAGATCCTAATTTTTAATTGGGTTGACCCAAATAAAGCCATTGCAATTAGAGTACAAATCGAAGTATAGGCTGGTTCTCTCCCCAACAGCTCTTTCTAGTAGGGTGCAGTGGTGCACACTTGCTATTCCAGTACTTAGAAATCTGAGAAAAGAGGGTACGTTCAAAGACAGGCTCAGTATCTTGGCGAGACTCTCAGCAACTTAGTGAAATCCTATTTTAAACTAAAAAGAGCTGGGGTATAATTCAGAGGTAGAATGCCCCTAGGGGTTCAATCCCCAGTACAAGTGTGCATGTGTGTGTGGGGGGGGGATCTTTCTACATACAATCATTTATACCAAGAAGTACTGTATTAGGAGATTCCAGAACCATATGGGATTTTGGAATGTAGTTAAAAAAAGGAAATACAAAATGCCTTAAGGACAGACTTAAAAAGTCTCTCTTCATGTGTCACTTACGATCTTATCTTACGGTATATGTAGAAACATGTCCGGGTTGCCCACAGCTCAAAGTTATGTTACCGAAATAGCAGTTCTGTCTCCTTGGAAGTTTCCTTGAGGTTGCAGAATCATGTAAGGGACATACCTATTAAATGCTCTAAAATTCTACAGATCAACTTTTTACCATCTTTCTTGGTCTAAAACCTACAATTACCAATAAAGTATCACAAGCTTCCTAGAATGCAAGCCAAGAAACTAGTGATTTTTGGTAATGGGAAAGAACTTATGTATTTTTCTCAAGTAAATATGAATAAATTCTCTAAAGAAATAAAAAAATACCTTTTCACCATGCAGATATTACTAACCACTGAATATTTTAAGTAAGGATTTGGGGATAACTATCAACAGGCATTAGTATTTATTTCTGTGCCTTGATTATACACTAAAATAGCAAAACCCACCAGACATAATGGCACACACCTGAAATCCCTGTACTTGGGAGACTGAGACAGGAGAATTACAGGTTTGAGGCCAGTCTCAGCAATTCAGCGATACCCTCAGCAACTTTAGCAAGTCCATTTTAAAATAAAATAAAATAGGGCTGGGGTGTAGCTTAAAGGTAGACTGCCCTTGGGTTCAATTCCCAGTACCAAAATAAATAAATAAATAAATTAATTAATTAATTAATTAAATAAATAAATAAATAGATAGATAGGGCTGGTAGTGTAGCTCAGAGATAAAATACCCCTGGGGTTCAATCCCCAATACGAGCAAAATGAAATAAATAAAATAGAATGCAATACCCAGCTCTAAGTCTCCCAAAAAGAACCTAAAGCAGATAGAAAAGAATTCCATCTAATTCATCTGTTAATTCTTCCTCTATCTTCATTTAATTAAAACATGCATACACAAAGAAAGATTTCCATCTTTTAATGTTTTAACATAATGTACACCACAATACTATATCAATTTCAAATGATGGGAGATATTGCATTCAAATATACTTTGATTTGACAAGTTGCTATTACAATACTGAGAAATTTCATGAAAAAGTTATTAACAATTTTTAAGATAAACATCTTTTTGCTACGTGGGCCAATGCATTAATAGTAACTTGTTTAAAAATGTGGTCTTTTTTTTTACTTCAAATTATTATAAAAGAATATCAAGATCATATAGATATACATTCTGAATTAGTCAAACTCATTCCATTTTGAAAGCTAAAGGTAAAGGGCATACATTAAACATTTCATGAGACCACTTTTCCTTTACACTTATCTAATAAAAGTCAAAATGAAATCACAATTCCCTAAAGACACAGCTATTTCTAGAATACACTGGTATAATCATAAAAGACTATTAGAACTAAATTATTACCTTTATATTAACACTTTACCACAACACATATTCCCTAAGAGGACAAAAAGTATTGGGAATTTGGATTTCCCTTATTGAGCTAGACATGATAGAATCTTTTACTATCTGGTTCTAATAAACTTCAACTCTTTTCAGTAGGAACTATCTACACAGCACAGTGCCACATACTTATTCAAATGAGATATATATTTAGTTTCACAATATGATCAACACAGTAGTGCCATACAAAGTTTTTCTGCAGGTAAAAATGCTAAGAAAGGCCACAGTGGACAGTGCCAGACACCGTAAGGACAGGAGATTACAGGTACCACTGAGGGTCAGAGGAGACCACGAATTTCCATTTTTTTTTTTTTCAGCAATAGAAAAAGAAAAACATTTAGAGAAACACAAGAGTAAAAATATATATAATTCCACTGTTGATAATGTAATTTTCCAGATACTGCTTTCTTTGTTAAGTGGGCAAATTAGCTTAACTTAAAATTAGAGAAAGTGAACACAATCAGATGAAGATTTTCCTTGTTTTCTCATCAAAGGAATGCACTAGGGTTGGCGCGAGGATCTTTCTGGTTTCTGTATCTGTAGGTCAGCCAAACACCCAGGATCTGGAATAAAAAAGAAAACAATTTTTGCATATATTTATTCAGTTTATCAATAAAATGACTCTGAAACCTCTCAACCATTTCGCTTTATATTTGTTTGTTCAAAATGTACATATTTCCTTATCTTTTGAAATGAAGGAAGTAAAACACATGGAGAGCCCTTAAAATCGTTAAAATATGAACAGTGTGGTAGGCTGCATGATTACCCCCAAGGATTACCCACATCATAAGCCCCACAAGCTGGAGATATGTTCCTTTACAGCTAATAGGGACTTTGCAGGTGTGATTAAGTCAGAGACTATGTGGGTGAGCTCCGTGATGTAAACACAAGGATTCTTATAAGAGGGAAAGAGGAAGGATGAAGGCAGAACCTGAGAGAAGACAATATGCTGGCAAAGGAAGGAAATTGAGTCAAAGAGAGCAGATGGCATGATGCTGGCCTGGAAGACGGAATACTAAGCTGGAGCTTTTTTCCCATTTTGTTAGTAACAGCAAATGCAGATTTTTCTTTCTTGAGGAGGAAAAGAAACTAAATTTAAATAAACTGTATAAAAATGCACACACACACACACACATATATATATAACATTTGCATTAATTATATAATACATATGTATATACTATATACATGTACACAAATGCAATTCATACATTATTTGTATATTTTATACATATGTACACACAAAATATCAAAATGACAAAGGTCTTTCTAAAGCCACAAATGGTGGCCCATGCCTGTACTGGGGAGGGTAAAACAAGAGGTTCGCAGGTTCAAGGCAAACCTCAGCAACTTAAGAGACTCTGCTTCAAAATAAAAAATATAAAGGGGTAAAGGTGTGGTTCGCAGGTAGAATGCCCCTGAGTTCAATCCAAGAAAAAGGGAGAGAGGGAGGAACAGATGGATAAATAGACTTTCTAAGTATAAAATCAAGGGATAAGCCTTATGGGAAAAGCAATAGATTTGACTACAGTAAAGGTAAAAATCTTCTCTATATTTAATGAAACAAGTCATTAAGAAAAAAAAGTTAGTAGAGGCCAAAGAAATTGAGAGCAGAATAAAGCAAAGTAAACAGAAAAAAGTGAAGATGGTAGGAACGAGAGCAAGGAGAGAGGGGAGAGAGGGAGGAGGGGAGGTGAAGGCCAGGGAGGGAATGGGGGGCAGGGGGAGCGGAGGCTGGTTTCTAGGTTCACCCCTCACATACATTCCAACCCCCAGGGCCCCTGTCATTCTTAGAAAGAATTCCCCTGTTTTGTATATGCTATTTTGAGTTTGTTGCATGCAGTCCAAAGAGCTTAAACTGAGACAAAGGCAAACAGGCAACTCACAAAAGAAAAAATATAAATGGTCACCGACATATGGATATACCATCAAATTTGCTAGCCACTTTCTCAAAATAGCAAAAAGAATTATTTTTGACCTATCTAATTGTCAAAAAAAATTTTTAATAAAAATGTTTAGAGTTAGTGTTTGAACCAAACAGTAGACTCCGTATTGTGTCATATTTTATGTCAAGGAATGTATTCTCAGGGAGAAAGCTGGGGAATAAAGATAAAACTTTCTGTACAAGAAAACTGATTATCAATGTATTATAGTGACATATTAAAGGATAAATTCAATGACAATTAAATGAACCCATTAAATTCCAACCATACAAAAGACTTAGGAGTCTTCTGATTTCCTTTTAACGATCATGCTTACTCTTACAAATAGCTTACCACATATTTCTATAGCCATAGAAACATTAAGTAAAAGAATCATTGACTACCTGTTATTCTGTTTAAAACAGGAGTGTGATACGGTCATCTCACCATGGCAGTAATAGGGGTCCACTCACTTTATTTTTACTAGAGCACAATATGGTGACTTACATATCAACAATTTATTTATGGCTACAAAATGACAGCTAACACTTTATAGCACCTGCCATGTACCAGGTACTATTCTAAATCCCACAAGTCTTACATGCACCCATTCCTTTAATCATTACAACAACCTTCTCAAGTAGGGGCTTGCAATTATCCTGTTTAAAGATGAGGAAACAGAAGCACAGAATAGTTAAGTAACTTACCCAGGGTCACACAGCTAATAAGCAGTTGCAGAAGGTTTCCAGTGCAGACTGTGCAGCACCTGAGTGCATTCCTTAACCACCTGCCCCTGCGTGACACACCTGCACTAACCAGCCCACTGCTGAGGACTAAAAGCTGGCCAAAGGTGTGCTCCCATCAACAATGAACACCCTTGTGTTTTCATTTTATAAAATTGTGCAATATCTCTATGAAATAAAGACTAAAAGTGGAATCTATGACATAAAGACAAAAAAAATTTTTAATCTTAATACATATTGCCACTCTAAAAGGCTGGGGATGTAGCTCAGTGGTAAAGCAATTGCCTAGCATGTGCTGGGCCCTGGGTTTAGTCCCCAAGTCTTCAAAATAAATAAACAAAAAAAAGTCTACAGACATTGGGAATTTAATAAAGACATTGAACATGTATCTGTAGTCCCCGCTACTCTCAGTTCCTTGGGAGGCTGGGCAGGAGGATGGCTGGAACCTAGGAGTTCAAAGCTAGCAAAGGCAAGCAACATAACAAGACCCCTTTTCAAGAAGTAAATAATACAAATTTAAAAAAATAAAGACATGGAGGGAAGAACGAGCATTCTTTAAAAATTACCAAATAATATGTGTATGGTTTCCCTCATAGATATGTACTATATAAAAATATATAAGCCGGGCGTGGTGGCGCACGCTTGTAATCCCAGCATTTGGGAGGCTGAGTCCGGAGGATCCGGGTTCTCGGCCAGCCTCAGCTACCTAGTGAGGCACTCCGCAACTTAGTGAGACTCGGTTTCAAAATAAAGAATAAAAAATAGGGCTGGGGGTATAGCTCAGAGGTAGAATGCCCCTGAGTTCAAACCCCAGTACCACAAAAAAATAAAAAATAAAAAAATAAAAATATATAAATAGTATATATAAATATAATAGTATGTAATAGTATATATATAAAATATATAAATAGATGTATTAAGATAGTATTTAAACATCTATTTTATGCATAAGAAATTAGTAAGAGTGGTTATCTATAGGTTTTGGAAAGCTAGGAACGGGGAATGAGGGTTGGATCTGAGAGGCAATTTTTCAAAGCACACCTTTATATACATATATATATATATATGTACATATTATTAGCATATTAAATAACATAAATTTTCTACCTATTCCAAAATTAAAGTTACAATTTATTATACAAATCTAAAGAAGAGAACCTAGAGATAATCCCTGGCCTCATTTCTTTTTTTCATTCAATTTTACATAATGGGAAACAGATTGGACATTTCACACTGTCAAAAAGTTAAGGCTATGATTCCAAGCCAGGAGTCGTCCCTGTTACATTGATAGTTCTATCTCACTGATGCCCTTCAAAGTTAGGTGCCATACCACGGTTTGATGCTATGCCCTCTTGCCATACAAAACAGGGACAAAGGCGGGGGGAAATGCTGAGCGATTTGTACATACCTCCGTAAAACTGAAGAAGAGCCCAATGCCACCGACAAATCTCAAAACTTCTCCAGCATACTCTCCTATTATTGGAGCACACAGTGAGCACTGATGGCCGCTTTTAACACAGCTCTGCATCAATGAAAGAAAAGATCTGCTATTCCAAAGTACATTTATAAAAAGCACATTAAAAATGGCACAAATGTAAAATTAGGATCTGAGGGTACTACAGCCAATTGGGGCACTGGTTTTTTAGTGCTGTATAAATTTCTAAGATGGTCTTTGGTATACATGCCCTGTATCATCTCTCTCCCTGTGGCTGGGACTTGTGAGTATGATGGGATAGTCCCTCTGTGTTTAGGAAACTTGCTATAACCTTCTTAACCAAATAGAGAGATTCTCCCAAGTTTGATGCTGCTGGGACACACAGATGGCAGTCATCCAGAAAACAGGGCCCTTAGTCCTATAACTACAACTGAATTCTACCAACAACCACCGAGCTGGGTAGAGGACTCTGCCTCAGTTGAATTTTAGCCTCTGCCAACACTTAATTTCAGTACTGAGACCCTGTGCATAAGACATAGGACACAGGTAGCAAACCCACACTCCTGACCCATAGAAAGTATAAGACAATAACAGGATTGTTTTAGGCCTCCACATTTGTGATAATGTGTTATACAGAAACAAAAAATTAATATAGACTCCTGCAAAGAAAGAGCCTCCTTGAGGCCTCAGAGTTCAGAGAAGTGGTAATAGAAACTTTCCCAAAATATAAACACAGCAAATTTCCTAGGTGAGCCAAGTTTTGAGGCCTTTCTCAGACAGGATTGGGGTTGGAGCTTGGCAGTCAGGGGTCTGGCCTAGGACACAGGGATGGCTCTACTTGGTCTGTCCATCCATAGCTCAACTCCAGAGAGAAAGGGTGAAAGATTGTGATGGGGTGGAAGGAAGAGAGGAAAGAGGGTAGTTCTGTTTGCCCTCCACCTTGGAGGTGTTTAGCTGGGTAAGAACTCCAATTTAGTAAAGATCATTTTCCTCCTACTGCCATAAAATGCTTCACAAACCAAGATATTTTACACACCGCCTCTAAATCTCTAAGACTCATCTATCAGTTCTCTTTTACAACATGCTCTAGGAAGAGTCAAATGGGAAAGAATTAGGGACAGCCAAGCAAAATCGTGTGTCTGACTCGCCCCGCAGTATTTAGTATCCTCAGGATTATCTAAGAACAAGCAAATGCAACAATAATGTTTATGAACATATAACACAGGTACATGTAAAACAATTTTGAAATACAACTCTCATCAGAAGGTCAATTTCTTTTATATTAATCATTATTCATCTGTATGTAAAATATTTTTAAAAAAATAAGCCTTGGACTTACAGCCAGACAGGTGTCATTTGCATTAAAACTTCGGAATCCACAGCAGTTTAGATTTCTTTGGATGTCATTGCGAGCACTTGCTGTATTGTTCCAGCCAACTTCTAGAAGCTGACTCTAAGAAATGCATTTAACACATACATGAAAATGTATCATCCCTACATGATTTTTAAAGCTAGAGCCTACAGCTATTATTACTGAGTGCATGTAAAATAAATACTACTTATGAGACCCATAAAACTTGCCAAAGGTATATTCCTGCACGTACAACAAAAATTGATATACTACTTCTTTTTTGTGTGTGTGTGGTACTGGGGATTGAACTCAGGGGCATTCTACCTCCGAGCTACACCCCCAGCCCTATTTTTATTCTTTATTTTGAAACCGGGTCTCACTAAGTTGCGGAGTGCCTCACTAGGTAGCTGAGGCTGGCCGCGAACCCAGATCCTCTGGTCTCAGCCTCCCGAATGCTGGGATTACAAGCATGCGCCACCACGCCCGGCTGATATACTACTTCTAAGAATAAAAGTCTTAACTTGTCACATGCAACTTAAAAGAAGCACTTGTTTCAAACACGTAATTCTCTGAGCGTAACAAGACAAAGTTTCTGTTGACCCAAGAGAGAAACCCATTATTTTTCTACCAACTAGGAGCATGAAAATAATAGCTGCTAGAATGAAACTACAAACACCGTGGAGCAAACGCTTCACTGCATAATGGTGGGAAAAGATCAGATACACATCTTTTGGCAGTGCCAAATTTTACCCAGCAAGAGCTAAGGATTCAGCTTAGCAACATCTGATGGTGTCTTTGGCTCCAGTCAGTCCCACTAATGCAATCAGGAACCAGACAGTTTAGCTCTTCAGAGCAAAACAGCATTCTGCACAAGAAACTGTTTACTACTCCAATCATTTCTCCTTTTTCTTCATACTTACACTATGTGATATAAGAACATAGTAGGAAAAAGTCTTTGCTTACCTGCTGCTCCTGATTCAGGGCTAAACAAGCACAAGATACAGAAAACTGAACAATAAACACAAGCAAGAGAATAATCATATACTGAGAGTTAACAGTTAAGGATATTTCTAAATACTCAAGATAGCATAAAGCAGAAGTACTGACACTAGAAATGCAACTTTAAAAACACTAGAAGCAATTCACCCAGAAAATGGAATAAATGGCCCTTGGGAAAAGTTCAAGAAGAATATTCATGATTATTATTTTGGTAATACAGTGTAGCTATGAGTTCATTTAGAAAATATAATTACAATTATAAAAATAAAAATATATCTCAAGCCAGGCATGGTGGCGCATGCTTGTAATCCTAGCATTTGGGAGTCTGAGACCGGAGGGTCCAGGTTCGCGGCCAGCCTCAGCTACCTAGTGAGGCACTCCGCAACTTAGTGAGACCCTATTTCAAAATAAAGAATAAAAAAAAAAATTGGGCTGGGGCTGGGGTATAGCTTGGAGGTAGAATGCCCCTGAGTACCGAAAAAAAAAAAAAAAAAAAAATATATATATATATATATATATATGTATATATCTCAGAATTTCATTCAGAATAAAATAAAAATTCTTACATGTATAGAATAGGAAATAAGTACAGACAAATGTATATACAACACTTTCTTAATATTAGTCTAAAAACCACATTATTGCTAAGTGTGGTGGCACAGGCCTGTAATCCCAGTATCTGGGAGGCTAGTGAGACTCTCCTCAACTTAAAGAGACCCTGTTTCAAAATAAAAAATAAAGTAGGGCTGGGAGTATAGCTCAGAAACAGAAACCCTATGAGTTCACCCTCCAGTACTAAAATAATAAAATAGAGTGAGCCAGGCATGGTGGTGCATGACTGTAATCTCAGTACTTGGGAAGCTGAGATAGGAGGATCGCAGGTTTGAGGGTAGCCTTAGCAGTGAGATTCTCATCAACCTAGAGAGATCTCATTTCAAAATAAAAATAAAAATAAAAGTAGGATTGGGGGTGTAGCTTGGAGGTAGAATGCCCCTGGGTTCAATCCCCAGCACTGAAAAAAAAAACCCAACCAAATATTAATATGTTAGAACATGCCCAGAGATCACTGAGTCAGTTCAATTTAACTCTGAATTTGCAATACATCCTCAGGACTACACTGAACTTGCAGAATACTTTATGACATGACAAGAAGTGGGTGGGAATATATAAACATACAATAACCCTGCCCTCATAAATGCTCCAAATATTGGTAGAACAATTGTGCATAGGGCTTCCTGGGAGTTGGCTTTCTGGAAATTAATTTCCTCATAACATTAAATTAATTGGAGCCATCAAAACAGTAATCAATCATGAGTAAGAACTCAACCTAAGGGGGTAAAAATCCCAACCTTAAAAAAGGATACAAAAAACAGCAACACCTGATGGTGTTTTACAGCTCCAATCAGCCCCACTAACGCAATCAGGAACAAGAAGATGCCAACAGCGATGACCACACCGACCACGCGGAGACTGGAAATCAACCCGAAGCCAATGCCCCAAGCAGCAATTCCAATCAGTAAGAGGCTAACCAACTGCAAAACAACCAGGGAGGGGAGGGGAGAGAGGGAGAAAGATATCAATAGAGATCAGTTTATATATTAACATTTTTAGGTTGTTTAGATCTTAGTAGCCTTCAAATAATTGCTATTAGTCAATACAATTATCTCTCAATCCTTCAGTACCAGAACACCCTACAGATACCAAAATCCAAGGGTGTTCAGGTTTCACATAAGATGGTGTAGTATTTGCATAGAACCTCTGTACATCCTCTCATATACTTTAAATACTCTCGAGTCTATATAATGCCTAATACAGTATAAATGCTATGCAAATAATTGTATATTACTAAGGGAATAATGACAAGAAAAAAATATTTGTCTAAGATGTGCCAGTATTGAAAAACTGCTTTGATATTAACTTCGAAATAAAAATGTAAAAAGCAGTCAGAGTCTGGGTGCTGAGCAGGTACCCAGGCAGGGAGAAACACAGCTTGGCCTGTTACATTCCAGAACTCTGTTTGTCCTAATGTTTACCCATAGTAAGAACGTAAAGGCAACTGAAGCCTTTAGCCCTACAAATATATAAAAACAATTAAAAGCCCTAAGATCACAGAGACTGTGCCTGGTGCTAGCAAGGGCCTTATCCCTTGCTCTTAGAGATTACACACAACTACACTGGCTGTAACTAGTGCCTGTTTTCCCCCTCTTTTTTGGGACCTGGCCTTGGTATGGGAAATGTAAACTTCCATGGGTTACTTCAAAGCACCCGTAATTGCTAGGCAACCAATACAGCCCAGTAGAAAAAGACAGATTATTAACCCCTGCACTTAGAAAGTGCACTGTCCAGAGACAAGAAGGCACCACTTGCCTAAGAAATAAGTTACCATTGCCTTGTTAATGCTGATTTAAAAACAAAAACAAAAACAAAAACCATACCAATAAGAAAACTTGTATTTAAGGGTCAGGCTCAGAGAGGGGGGTGAGTTCCATTTTGGGGCTCTCCATGCCAGGCTTTTTTTTTTTTAATTGAACCCAGGGGCATTCTACCTCTGAGCTATACCCCCAGCCACATTTTTTATTCTTTATTTTGAAACAGGGTCTCACTAAGTTGTGGAGGGCCTCACTAAGTAGCTGAGGCTATTCACAAACCTGGGATCCTCCTATCTCTGCCTCCCAAGTACTGGGATTACAAGCGTGACCACCATGCCTAGCTTCCTACCAGGCATTTTGCTTTTCTTCTCTTCCCTTTTTATTTCCTACTGACTTTGTAATAAAGAGTTGTTGAAATTGCAAGCAAGCGTACTATTAGTTTTAATTTCCCGATTCGATTTATCTATTTGAATTGAGGAAAAGAGCCCTCAGTGCCCTTACAACTGTAACAGAAGACACAATTATTTCTAATTTCCTCCCTTTTCTCTCTTTCCTTTCCTTTTTATTGGTAGTAGGGATTAAACCCAGGGGAATTCTACCTCTGAACTATACCCCCAACCCTCAGCACTTTTTTTTTATTTTGAAATAGGATCTTGCTAAGTTGTTAAGGCTAGCCTCAAACCTGTAATCTTTCTGTCTCCACCTCCCAAGTACTGGAATTACAAGAAGGCACCATAATGTCTAGCACATGCGCCGCACACACACACACACACACTGGAGCACTCCAATTCTGTGCTACATCTCCCAATACTCTTTTAAAGTTCTTATTTTGAGACAGGGTCTCACTAGGTTGCCCAGCTTGTCCTCAAACTTACGATCCTCTTGCCTCAGCCTCCTGAGTTGCTGGGATTATGCATGTGTACTGCTATATCTAGCTTTTTTATCCATAGTCGGTTGAATTCGTGGATTCAAGGACACAGAGGGTCTCAGGAGACGGTACTGTTTTAGTAAATTATATTAGTCCTCAGTTATGCTTTTAAAAGAAAGACTAAGAATAATCCATAAAAATGTCATAGAGTCTCAGAGATTCTCTAATTCAAAGCCTAAACAAATGCTACCTAAGCTTGTGAAGTAACAGAGTATGCAAAACTTCTAGGTATCAATGTATCTTAGTCTAACACAGTCATGTCTTCATATGGAAGTTACTTATCTTTTCCTTCAAAGCCCAATTTTACTGTAACTCTCTCTGTCTTCCTAGTCCCCAAAGGACTGACTTAATCTCTCCCTTCTTTTGGAATTTGTCTTCCTTGAATGTGGTTGGATTGTTCTCATCCTCCACTTAAAAGCAAGGACCCACATCTTCTTACCTCCCTGTATCCCCAGAAGCAGGCCCTGGCCCAGAAGAACATTCAAAAGTGTCTCACAGAACTGTTTTGAAATGAATTGCCTGAGATGCCATCTAGCATATTAGAATTCAGAAAGAGAGACAGAAACTATTATAACTTCTTAGCACAATGAAAAAAGGGTATGAGATTTTAGCTATTTGGAATGAAAGGGCTTTCTGAGCAAGAAATTATTTTATATTCCAATCATTTTATGTATATTTTTTATCAAATACCACCAGGTGAAGGGGTGGAATATATGTTTAAAGGTTACAACCTGTAAAAATCAAAGTTAGTTATTTCTTTAAAATAACATGAATATTGGGTGGTGGTACACACCTGTAATCTCAGTACTTGGCAAGCTGAAACAGGAGGATTGCAGGTTTGAGGCCAGCCCCAGCAACTTAGCAACACCCTGTTCCAAAATAAAAAGGGCTGAGGGTTTATCGCGGTAGAAAGGCCCTGGGTTTAATCTCTAGTATCAAAGAAAAAAATAAAAATAAAATAAAATTACACATAGTATGCCACATGAAGATTATAATTAACTGACAGAAGATGGAGTTAACAGGACTCAGGGAAGGAATGGAGGAGGGCTATGGAACAGGAAGAATACTTTCAAGCATTTCCCAGAGTGATGTAATGGTATAATACCCAGTTTGGAAGAATCAGAATGTAGAAAATATATTTCCTACCACCCTAAAATCCTGATAACGTCTGATAAGAAATATAAAAATGACCATTACTCAAATGGGTCTTTTTCTGCTCAAATGTATAATTTTCCATACATACAATAGTGTATCAGAAAATTTTGCATTTAGGGGGTATATAAAATTATGTACATGTACAGAGATACAAGACAACTGCTAAATATTGTACATCTATTTGTATTTTTATCCAAAATATTTTTTGTATTTTTGCCAAACAGGCAAAATGTGAGAATGAAAGAAGCCATCTGTAGCACGATAAAGCTGAATTATGGAGTTATCCAGACTCACTGATCTCGCTGCATTTGGTACACACAGAAAGCTTTCATTTTCAGGAGGAGAAGGAAAGGTTCTCATGAATTTTGCTGCCCAGAAACTTGTCTAGTGACTCCTTTTCTCACCTTATCAGCAGGGCCATTTGCTTCTGTTCTTCACAGTCTTTTTACCACCTTAAACAAATTTGGACTGAGACAGAGTCCTCTTTCCCCTTCACAAGTGAGCTTATTTCTAACTTTGTGGCATCCAAATATAACATATTTCCTTTCAGGAGCTGTAAAAGGCAGAAGCCTGAAGAAGGCGCAAAGAAAAAAGGGCTGGATGATGCTGGGAAGGGCCTCGCCCCCAGGAGTCGATAGGACTATGTTTAGCATCTTTGCAGCATCTGGGTACCAAACGCTAGAGATGGTCCACACTTGCACACCCCACGGGGGCTTGCTGTTATCACTTATGGATCTCCAAAAAATATAACCTCTAGAAAAAATTATAAACATATATGTATATATAAAATAAAGAGAAAGTGAGATAGAGACATTTTAAAGAATTGGATCTTAAAATTGTAACTGACAACTCAGAAATTTGTAGGGTGAGCCAGCAGGCTGGAAGCATAGGCAGAATTTCTTCTTATTCAGGAAACCTCAGGGGTGGCTCCTAAGATTCCCCACCAATTGGATGAGGCCTACCTACATTACACAGGGTAATCTGATTTACTTAAAGTCAACTGCAAATGTCAGCCATATCTACAAAATATCTTCAGAGCAATATCTAAAGTAGTGTTTGACCAAACAAGTGAACCCCATAGCCTATCTCCAAGCTGATATATAAAATTAAACATCCCACTTGACACCAAGTCCTGTTTGCAATAGAATTTACTAATTCAATTAAATTCATGGGCTACTACTTTCTATTTCATAGATACAGTACCACTGTATATTTTATCCTTTGAGTCTTAGAGAAAAAAATATCAGAAACATGAATAATCTGATTTAAAAACAAACAAATTTCTAAGCTGGGTGTGGTGGCACACACTTATAATCCAGTACTTGGGAGGCTGAGACAGGAGGATTACAGGTTTTCGGCCAGTCTCAGCTACTAAGTGAGGCCCTTTGCAACTTAGTGAGACCCTGTTTCAAAATAAAGATTAAAAATAAGGCTGGGGGTGCAGCTCGGAGGCAGAAGGCCCCTGAGTTCCATCCCCAGTACCACACACACACAAAAAAAAATTAACCCCATAGTTCCTCTAGAGAATCAAAGTAAATCTGTACTATGTTAGTGAAATTAAATATTAACAGTGAAATATTTTTAAATACTAAATTAAGCCAGGAGTGGTGGCACACACTTGTAATCCCAGTACTTGTAAGGTTGAGACAATAGGATCGCAGGTTTGAAGCCAGGCTCAGCAACTTAGTGAGCCTTTCAGCAATTTAGCGAGACCCTGTTTCCAAGTAAATAAAATAGGTCTGGTGATATAGCCTGGAGGGAGAAGTCCCCTGAGTTCTATCTCCAGTATCACATACAAAAAATAAAAATAAAAATAAATAAATGCTAAATTAAAAATCAACAAACAGTGGGCATCAATTATGTGCTAAAAGACAGAGACAAGACATCCTTAATAGTACTGAAGTTGGCAAGGTTTCTCTCTAAGGACTAGATATTTACTGTGTAGTATTATAGATCATGTGGCACCTGCCACAACTGCTCAATTCTGCTGTTTAATGCAAAAGCAGAGATAGATAATACATAAATGAATGAGCAAGGCTGTGTTCCAATAACATCTTTTTAAAAGCTGACATTTAAATTCTTGGAATTTTTTATGTATCACAAAATATTCTTTTTTTTTCCTTTTAGCAGGGGCATTCTACCTCTGAGACATACCCCCAGCTCTGTTTTATATTTTATTTTGAAACAGTGTTTCACTAAGCTTCAGTGAGCCTCACTAAATTGCTGAGGCTGGCTTGGAACCTGTGATCTTCCTGTCTCAGGCTCCTAAGTACTGGGATTACAAGCATGCACCACCACACCTGGCTCCCTTGATTTTTTTCCACAATCATTTAAAAATGTTAGACTGTTCTTTGGAAGCATGCTATAAAACAAAAATGGACAGTGGGATGGATGTGGCTCCTGTACTGCAGTTTGCTGATGTTAGTCCTAGAAGTCAGTAGAAGAGAGAATGAAAAATCACAATGGGACTAATAACTGTTGCATCCGAAATTTCTACAAAGTGGGACAGAGTGCAGAATGATGATCCCCTTCCCCCTAAAAAAAAATCCAGATAAAAAGGATAGGCAAATAAACAGTGAAGGAACAGGTAATGTAGCAAAATGATGAATACTACTTATATGGCAAAAAAAGGAACTAAATTAAAGTTCTTAAAAGGAGCTTATCCTGTATTAAGTGGGTCTTAAATGTCACAACTTCGAGAGAAGAACAGAGTGAAATTAAGAGACACATATAAAAAAAAAAGGAGAGGTAATATAAACAAACAACAAACAAAAAGGCAGAAATTGATACAACCACAAGCCAAAAAATGCCTACAACCACCAAAAAACAGAAGGATCCCCCTCATCCCAAGAGGGGGTGCCTCCAGGGGGAGTCTGGCTCTGCTTTCAGATTTCTGGCTTCCAAAACTATTAGAGAGTAAATTTCTGTTGTTCTAAAGTCATCCACATTAGTGGTAATTTGCCACAGTAGCTCTAGAAAAAAAAAGTACAGAATAATTTGCACATTTGGAGTTGGACAGGTCCGGAGCCTCTCACCGTTACAGACCCTGAAGTTTTACCACCATATATTTCCCACCATATAGCTGGGATAAAGTATTCAGGTATCCTTGTGAGCATCCTCCCAGCAAACCAAACCCCTGCAAACCAACAACAGTATGTCAGCAAATGAGAAACTGTCCTATGCTCACCCAGATGCCAACTAATAGGCTCATTAATCAGAATTTACTCCCCTCACCTTTTAATTTTTAAAAGATAGGATCTTGCTATGCTACCCAAACTCCTGAACTCAAATGATTCTTCTACCTAAGCCTCCTGAGGAGCTGGAACTAAAGATGTGTGCCACTGTACCCAGCTCCAAACAAAAATAATTTCTACAACCAAATAGGGGAAGGGAGCATTAGTCTAGTTCTCAGACTAGACATTATGCTACTACTGAAAACACACAAACACACACACACACACACACACACACACACACACACACCTCCAGAACTCCAGAAAAGGAAAGAAAAGGCTGCTTCCTTCTTGACCTCTGTTATTGGAATTCTTCACCAAGGTGATTCTGCTGTCTTCAGTACAGTGTCTAACCCCATTATTCCTACCAGGCAGTCTTTCAAAGTCATTGGAGGTTTCCCACTGTTGCTTTAACAAATCATCACAAGTGTAGCGGCTTTAAGCACTGCCAATTCATTCTCTTACCTCATTCTCTTACAGTTCCGGAGGTCAGACGTCCAACCTAGCTCTTACTAGGTTAATACCTCTGCATTTGTCATGCTGCATCTCTTCTGGAAGCCCCAGGACAGGATCTGTTTTCTGCTTTTCACAGCTTCTAGAGGTCATCTGCATTCCTTGTCATACAGCCCCTCCTCCACCTTCAAGGCCAGCAGCATCTTCAAATCTTAACTAAAGCCTGCTTCCCTCAGCACATCTCTTACTGACTCTGAGCATCCTGCCTGCCTCTTACAGGAGCCTTCGTGACTGCATACAAGGCTCACTCAGATAATCCAGAATATCCTCCCCATCTTGATATTCTCAATGTAATCACATCTTCAAAGTCCCCTGTGCTACGTAATGTCACATACTAGTTGGTTCCAAGGACTAGGATGTGGTTATCTTTGGGGGCAGGGAAATCTCAGCCTACCCAAGGGGGTTCCGAAAATGTAGGCAGCTGAGTTACCACAGAATCGTTCTAGGCACAGACATTTAAAACCATTGAAAAAGACTGCAACCTTTTATTTAAACATATACAATTTGTGTGTGTATAAAATAACATTTTATGTATGTTTCATATATAAATATATATTTCATTTCATATAGATATTTACTTTTGGGAGGGGTACTGGAGATTGAATCCGGCAGCATTCTGCCTCTAAGCTACATCCCAGTCCTATTTTTTTTTTTTTTTATTTTGAAATAGGGTCTCACTAAGTTGCAGAAGAACTGGCTAAGTTGCCAAGGCTGGCTATAAACTTGTGATCCTCCTGTCTCAGCCTCCCTAGGATTACAGGCATGTACCATCATTCCAGGCTTATATATGTTTTTATACATGCTCAGATATATGTGTATATGTACGTGTATGTATATGTATGTATGTATGTGATTATATTTATCAGTATAAGGAAACTATGGGAGATTCCCATAAACCAGAAATGAAAGAAGAACTGAAAGTTCACACTGTAAGTATGCAACTGATGAGGGGGGTCAAAGAGGGGATAAGGAGTGCACTTCTGTATCAGAATAGTCCTGAAGGAGAAAGACTTTAGTTTTAAGTCAGGCAGAATTCGAAAATGAACTGAGACCTTTGCATAGCTAGGAACTTCTAAAACTTTCAAGAAACTCAGCTATGCATCAAGGAAGATAGCAAGATTTTGGGGACTCTCCACCAATGCATCAACAAGAAAGAGGAACGCCAAGCCTGCCATGCCAGTATTTGGCATTTAAATGTGCACTCCTCTGTGCAGGCATTCAGGAACCTTCCTGCCATGCAAGTCAGATAAAAGCTGATCACAGGCTGAGATGGCATCTGGGAAGGCAAAATTCACAGAAGAAAATCCAAAATGACTCAGAAGAGACACTCCCAAATCCCAGACCCCAAATTATTCCCAAATCAAAAAAGTAAGAACAAAAACAAAACAGAACTTTGCTATCAGTCAAAAAGTCACAAAGCACGTAAGAAAAATTAAGTCTACCATGAGAGATGTGCAACACACACAGAAGGATTAGAGCTCCCAACAAGTTGAGATAATAGAACTAAACAGGACTAAAGTTAATACACTTAAACCAACTAAAAAAGGAGAAACAGACAGTGTGAAAAAAGCAAAACTGTGTCATAAAAATGCACACTTAAAAAAAGATCCAGACACGGTGGCAAGCATCTGTAATCCTACTCTTTGGGAGGCTGGGCAAGGAGGATTAGCAGCTTCGGCAACTTAGCAAAACCCTGTTTCAAAATAAAAAGGCTGATATTTAGACCAGAGATTAAAATGCCCCTGGGTTCAATCCCCAGTACCATTAAAAAAGAAAAGAAAAAAATCCACATAAAAAAGGAAGAAGGAAGCCGGGCGTGGTGGCGCACACTTGTAATCCCAGCATTCGGGAGGTTGAGACCGGAGGATCCGGGTTCGCGGCCAGCCTCAGCTACCTAGTGAGGTACTCTGCAACTTAGTGAGACCCGGTTTCAAAATAAAGAATAAAAAATAGGGCTGGGGGTGTAGCTCGGAGGTAGAATGCCCCTGAGTTCAATCCCCAGTACCGAAAAAAAAAAGGAAGAAGGAAAGAAAGAAGAAAGAAAATAAATATAATAGAAAAGGCAAAACACACTCTAGAGAGAAGAAGAAGAAAAAAAAAAAGTCAGGCTTGATGGCTCATGTAATCCCAGTACATGGGAGGCTGAGACAGGAGGACCACAGGTTTGAAGCCAGCTCCAGCAACTTAGTGAGGCTCTGAGCAATGGCTCTCCAGCAGAATTATTTAAGAAAAAGAACAAGAATGAATCCCTCAAATTTTCCCTGATGGGGAAATGGACAGAACTGGAAACATTATGGTAAGTGAAATTAGTCAGTCACAAAAAGTAAAAAATCCGTATGCTCTCCCTAATATGCAGAAGCTAGGGAGAAAGTGGGTCATAAGAGGGACTCTAGGCAAAGAAGAAAAAACCTTAGATGAGCAAAGAAGGTGACTTAACTGAAGGTGATGTGGGGAGGGGAAACACCCTAATGCACAAGATGTGCTTTCACAAACATACCAAAGTCAATCACTAAACTGAACTTGAAAAGTAGGGAGGAGGGAGGGAATGGGGCTCGAGAATTGGGGAAGGGTTAAATGAGAGATGTGTACATGTATGCTTTTACCAGCTTGTACCTAACAAAGATGCACGATTACAATGTACCAATAATAAAAAAAAAGAAAAAGAAAAAAGAAAAAAAATTCCCTGATACTTATCAGAAACCCAGAGCAAAAATCATACTTTGACAAAACATGAGAAACACTCCTTTCAAAATTTAGGATTTGGAGCCAAGCATAGTGGTATACACCTGTTATCTCAGTGCTTGAGAATCAGGTTCTCAAGGCCAATCTCAGCAACTTAGCAAAACCCTCAGCAACTTAGAGAGACAATGATTCAAAATAAAAAATAAAATAGGGCTGGGTGTATAACTTGGAGTTAGAATGCCCCTATACCCTTGGGTTCCATCCCCAGTACTAAAAAAGATCTTTTATTATTTTTTTTTAATTTAGGATTAAGATCACCTCTTCTATGTATCACTGCATTAGAGGTCTTAGACAACTGAGTAAATGTGAACACACAACAAAGCTGAGTGAGGGAAGGGGAACAGAGCTGTCCTCATTCAAAAACTAATAAGCGTATGTACAAAGGAAATCCAAAACATTCACCAATTATCAAAACTGGTAAAAGAAAATCAACAGCAAAAATCAACAGCACGCTGATAGACCGTGCATTAGTCAGCTTTTTGTCACTGTGTCCAAAATACCTGGCATAAGCAACTTAGAGGAGGAAAGATTTATTTTGGTTCATGGTTTTTGAGGCTCCAGTCCATGGTTGGCTGGCTCCATTGCTCTGGGCCTGGAGTGATGCAAAATATCATGGCAGAGGAAAGTGGCTAAGATCACAGCAGCCAGGAAGCAGAGAGAGAGAGAGAGAGAGAGAGAGAGAGAGAGGAGGAGGCCCCCGGACAAAACTCATGTTTCCAGGACACACTCCCAGTGACCCACCTTCTCCAAGTAGGCCACACCTCCTACAGTTTCTACCACCTTCCAGCAATCCATTCAAATTATTATTCCATCAAATGGATTAATCCACTGCAGAGGTTGTAGCCCTCATTATCCAGTCATTTCCTAAAAGTCCTGCATGAGTCTTTGAAGGACATTACAGATCCAACCCATAACACACCAAAAATATTTTTAAAATAATTTCTTAGGATACATACATAAGGTATGCCTGAATAAATCTAACAAAAAAAAAACCTTCGTGGAGAAAATTGTGAATGGCCTAAAGAACATGATAAAGATCCAAAGAGGGAGGAAACACGGTGATAAAGCACCAAGTCACCCATAATTTAACCTACGAACTCAAAGTAATTTTAGTTAAAATCTCAGTAGGGTCTTAATTCATGTGGAAGAATAAATGTCACACAAGAGCCTGGGACATTTTGAAGAAGAGTAAGAGAAAGGTCAGTACATGCTAGACTTTTTCTCAACCCCATAGCGCTGCTACCAGCACTGTGGGAAGAAATGGTCCTGCAGCAAATCATCCCTTGCTCCAGGTTAAATCTAATTGCCCTGAGTTCTTTCTTTTCATCATGATCTAGGAAACTTGAGCCCGACTCTACATCTTTTGGCTACATTTCATTCTTTAAAAATAAGTAAATTTTTGTATATATATAAAATGAAATGAACTAAAAAGTTAAAAGCCATCCTAACAAATATCAGAACTTATTTTAATGGTTCAGCAAGTAAAATCAAACTGTATGGTCTTCAAGAGATATAAATTCTAAAACAGTAGAGAAAGAGGGGGCTTTAATTAGCAGCCCTGTGACAATTACTCTCCTATTGTGAAAAAGGGTAGTATTGGTCCCCACCTCACCCTACAGATTAAACCCTAAATAAGAGAAACACAACTCTTAAGAATAAGTTTAAGTTAAAATGTTATAACAACTTTGTGGTTGAAAGAATAATTCTTAAAGAAGACTCAAAAAAGCACTTACAATGCTAATATGGCATTTGATATATCTATGTGTGTGTGTACGTGTGTGTGTGTGTGTGGGTGTGTTAAGTGTTTTACATTTATTAACCAATTTAGCCTTTACAAAACACCTAGAAGAGAGCTGGGTGTGGTGGCACACACCTGTAATCCCAGTGCTTGGAAGGCTGAGACAGGAAGATCACAAGTTTGAAGACAGCCTTAGCAAGAAGTGAGACTCTCATCAACCTAGTGAGACCCTGTTTCAAAAATGAAATAGAGCTAGGGATGTAGCTTAGAGGTAGAATGCTCCTGGGTTCAATCCCCAGTACAACAACAACAAAAAACTAAAAGGTACATAAATACTATAACATTAAGCAACTTGTCCAAGGTTACACAGCAAGTAAGCAACAGATCTAGAATATGAACACAGGCTTTTTGGCTGCAGAATCTGTGTTATTACCTACTATACCATATGCTAAAAATTTTAAATTCAATACAATGAAAAATACAAGTATGGCTAAGGCTAGGTCCAGGATAAAATATTTTCAACACAGATGCATTTAAAAGGCACCTAAAAATAAATTTAAAAAGACAAAAACACACACTGAAAAGTGGTCAAAGATAATAAGAGGTAATTTACTGAAGAAGGATTCAAAAAGTCCATCAACACATGAAGCATGCTTAATCTCATTTTAAAAAATCAGAAAATTTGCTGGGTGTGGTGGCGCATGCTTGTAATCCCAGTACTTAGGTGGCTGAGACAGGAAGATTGCAGATTTGCAGCCAGCCCCAGCTACTTAGTGAGGCCCTATGCAACTCAGTGAGACCCTGTTTCAAAATAAAGAATAAAAAATAGGTCTGGGGGTATAACTCAGAGGTAGAATGTCCCTGGGTTCAATCCTCAGTACCACAAACAAACAAATCAGAAAATTAAATGAGAACAAGGTACAATCTCACAGGTACTAGAGTGTCAAAAATTAGGCCGGATGACCCCAAGGGTACAAGCAATCTAGAAATCATTTGCAAGCAGAAGTACAAACTGCCATAGCTACTTAAGAGAGCCATTTGGCAGCCAGGATGTGTAACCCTTACTAATATAGCAATTTTGTTTCTAAACTAATCCCCAAGAGAAACACCCATTTCACCAACTATACAAAACACCAAGATTCTACAGTAGTGCTACCTTGCTTATAACAGTAAAAAAATCAAAATCAATCTCAAACACATGACAAGGGAATTTATAAATTTATAATAAATTTTATAAATAATTTATAATAAATCTTATTTATTATAAATTTATAAATTCTCTGGTGAAATCACACAGTAGAATACAAATGATTTTTATCTATTCCTATAGTCAATAAAGTTCAAAAACATAAATCAGAAAAGTTATATAAATATAATTGAAGCATATCATTTATGTAAATTTTCAAACAAAATTTACATAATTTTGTGTTCTCTGTGGATGATTCTATTTATTTATTCTCTATAATGATTACTATGTGGGATTGTCATAAATGTCATGAATATTCATGAAAATGGCAGATGTAGATTTCAGGATAGTGACTACCACTTAGGAGAGCAGGGAAATGGGAAAGGGCAGGAGAGGGGGTCTGTACTCCATCAAAACTTTAACTTCTTAAGGAAAGAGAGTCCTGGCAGAATACTGGCATCTGTAAAATCTAGCTGGTGAGATCGTAGGACTCTGACACATTGTTTTCTGTGCATATGAAATATTCCTTAATTAAAAATAGAAAACTCTAAGCCAAGCGTGGTGGCACATGCTTGTAACCCCAGTACTTGGGAGGCTGAGGTAGGAGGATTGCAGGTTCGAGGTCAGCCTCAGCTACTTTGTGAGGCCCTCTGCAACTTTGTGAGACCCTGTTTCAAAATAAAAAATAAAATAGGGCTGGGGGTATAGCTCAGAGGTAGAATGCCCCTGGGTTCAATCCCCAGTACTGAAAAAAAAAAAAAAAAGAAAGAAAGAAAAAAAGTAGAAAACTCTATATGCTGCATCTTTTAAAGATGCACCAATTCTAAATTTTTCTGCTCTCCTTTCCTCTATAACTTGGTCCAACTTTCCTCACACAGCCTTTTCCTACTATTTTCCAACCCCAGCAATTTGAATGATGACATTCTTGTTTGTCTTTCATATATTTTGTGTTAAGTGCAATTGGTATCTTCAAGTACAGATAACATCCCCTTCTATAATTTGCTTCCACTTAGGGAAAAGCCATCAAATGAACATGTTGCGTACATGAAGGCAGTAGGCAATTCTTATTGATTCTCTACACATGAATAACAAAAAGCAATTATCTGAGTCCAGCACACTTGAGTGATCTTGAGTAGTCACACAGACACACACAATCACAAATTTTCATTTGTATGGGCCCCAAAATGGAAGACAACACTGAAATGTCTAGTCCAAACCAAAATTACATCTACTACAACAACAGTGAAACTACATGAATATGGACTTTTGAGATAAATTTCTGATTAAACACTAAATTATGTGAGTTTTTATTTAAAAATTAAAAGCCATGTGTTTAACTTGTGTGTAACTGTTTCTAACACATCATAACAAAAATCCCCCAAATATCCAATTAACTTTTTAAGGTAGAAATAACACCTAAAGATTTATAGTATGTCTCTAATATTTAATTATCACTATTTCTTTAACTTTTACTAAAAAGGAGCCTTTTAAAGATAACAATGAAACAATTTATTTCTGAGTAGTGGTAATTATGTGTTATCATTAGTTTGTAATTTTGAGGAGAATGAGATTATACCAAGTGTTTCAAACTAGTAATCTAAAATTATTGATTCAAATAAAGTGAATTCTAACTGCATAATTAAGAAGTCTAAGCTTGTCAGTATAACTTGGTAGACAAAGGAACTGCAAAGAGTCCTTTGTTCAATTATAATAACAGTTTTCTTATGAAACCAATTGTAATAGAAAGTAAATTTAGACCTATGACAAATAGTTTCCTTCCTTTGGGAGACAGAATGCTGATAAAAACAGATTATGGATCTGTTAACTCCTTGATAGCAATGTTTTTATGAGCAGGAAGCACCAACCTTTCCTGTTTTCTCTTTAAAACAAAGAAAAGTTGACCATATAAAAAGAGCTTTAAAAGAGAGTTTAAAGAGCTGTGATGGAAAAGGCACACCACAGCCAGCTGATAAGTGTCTCTCGAATTGGCAGTTTCCCCAAGAGAATCCCAAGGAGGCAGCAGCAGCAAAACTACCAGCGCACCTGTGAGTACATTCTGATCAAGGTAAGGGTGTCATGCAAAGGACACAGAGATACCTAAACAAGGCTCACAAGACAGCACAAACCCACAGAACACCAAGGCACAAAGGTACCTGCCTAGTCCCTTCATTTTAGAGGTAAGGACACCAGAGCAACTAGGTGACATAACAAATGAAACAGTGATAGAGTTGTAGCAAACTTTCTGCTTGGTACATTTTTCCCCTCCCTGTAAGACTATCATACTGACTGGGTAGGAAACAGATGGAGACTGGGTCCATGACAACATGCTTGAATTGTATACCTGATCTGGGTTCCCAACTTCTTCACTTCTTTCTATGTGAAACAACAAAACCTTACCGTTTTAAGCAATGATGTAGCCCAGTTCTTATTACCTGCAACTCAACTCTTTCTGATTGCCGTAGCTTGAATGTGTCCCCAAAAGTTCATGTGCTGGAAAGTTCAAATTCATGTTGATGGTATTTGGAGGTGAGACTTTAGGAAGGTAATTAGGGTTAGATGAGGTCTTCAGAGTGGGACACCTGTGATGGGATTGGATGCTTTATAGGAAGAGGAAGAGACCTGCATTTGTGTACTCCCACTGTCTTGCTATGCTGCCTTCCTCCATGTTACCACGCAGCAGGAAGACCCCACAGAGGCTGCCCCTCCGTCTTAGACTTTCCAGCCTCCATAACTGTGAGAAATAAATGTCCCCTTTACAAATTACCCTCTATGGTATTCTTTTCTAGGAACAGCAAACAGAGTACAACACTAAAATGAAGTGTTCTTTATTTAAAGCCAGTCCAATTAGATCATCCTCATGTTGCTCCCCTTTGTTCTTAAGATTAAGTCTATGCTCCTAGGCTCCTAAATCCCAGCTTGTGAAAGGCCTGTATTACCTCTGGAGGTAATTCATTAGCCACTACTCTGCACCCCCACCCATACTTTGAATTCTTTTGAGGCGCCTTCTATGCTTTAAGTCTTACAGGGAAGACTTAAGTGCCATCCAGTCAAGGTACATGTTGATCTTATATTCCTAGCACCTGGCTAAGTGCCCCGTATGGAAGAGGTGCTCAAAATATACCACTGAATGGAAGGGCTCTTGATACTACTCGTTATACTTTAAAGATAGGCAAATGCTTATACTGCAATCTTTACAAAATTTGGGGAAAGAAATTCAGTCTAGTGATGTTCCACATTATTGTCTCTATAACCTATAAAGGAGATTTTCATTCTTTCATCAAATATCCACCACAATTCAAGAACAAGATGAAAAGATAGATTTGAATATTTTCATGCTTAAATATTTTTAAGCATCAAAATCCTACCAGGGTAAATAAATTGCTTTGAAGTTAAAAGAAAAACTTAGAAAAAAAATTTGGGGGGGGGTACTGAATTAGATGTTGTAATTAAATTATTCAAAAATGTTGTTAGCAACAAAATAAGAGGGAAGTTACAATGGTAGTTAGTGTAAGGCAAAAATAAATAAAACATTACTAATCAATAAAAGAACTATCCCACCAAAATGTAAGAGAACATACAAAGTAAAACAAAGGCCCCAGACCACCTTCCTCGACATGCTCCACACCATTTATGAGGAATTACACTTAAAGACTGAACTCTTTTCTGAACTTTTTAATGTGGAAACTGAAGAGCAATTCAGAGAAGATTGAGCATGTGTTTTTATGATGCCAAACATCTGGGTGGAAATTCTATAAATAATCTAGATATTGCTATATAGATATTTAGTGTTGAAGCCAAACCTCAGTTCTTTTATCGATTGTTTTTATTCTTCAAATGATACAAAAAGCCTGAAGTGCTCTTGCACATATTTTTCCTTATAATAATACCTCAAAAGAGAAGGAATT
>PVLC010000778.1:147685-178213 GCA_004027655.1 Graphiurus murinus
GTGGTGGCGCACGCTTGTAATCCCAGCATTCGGGAGGCTGAGACCGGAGGATCCGGGTTCGCGGCCAGCCTCAGCTACCTAGTGAGGCACTCCGCAACTTAGTGAGACTCGGTTTCAAAATAAAGAATAAAAAAAAAATAGGGCTGGGGGTGTAGCTCGGAGGTAGAATGCCCCTGAGTTCAATCCCCAGTACCACAAAAAAAAAAAAAAAGAGAAGGAATTGAAACTAACTTGTCATTCTCCTAAGTTAACTAGTTTGAAATGGCATCCACAGCGGCCAAGACAGCTCCAACCCCACCCTAACCCTGTTCTTCTTTAGAGCAACTCTGAGAGACAAGAAGTGGTGTTATGGGCAGAACAACCCTGTAGTGATTCTGTGTTTGATTAACTAAATGCCAACCACATGCCATGGCTGTGCTCCGTAGTCAGGAAGCAGGAATGACTGGGACAGTCCTTGTGTTGCTGGGCTTATAGTTTGTTGTAAGAAAAACAAAAGGGTAACTTTTCTTACCAGTGACTTCATTGCTAATTCAAGAATTAATTATCAGCCAGGTGTGGTGGCACACACCTGTAGTCCCAAATTCTTGGGAGGCTGAGACAGGAGGATTGGAGGCTCGAGGCCAGCCTCAGAAACTTAGTAAGACCTTGTTTCAAAACAAAAAAATAAAAAGGGCTGATGTGTAGCTAGGAGGTAAAACACCCCTAAGTTCAAGCCCTAGTACCAAAATAATAATAATGATGATGATAATAATAATAATAAACAAATAAGAACAAAGTCTTAGTCCTCATCTTAGCCCTTGACATATACACTTAGTCCCATCTCCTTGACACAGCTTGCGTTTGGTGTTGAGTCACCAAATCTTACAAGCTTCCCTCTTACCTGACCAGTAATTCCTTCCCTAGTTCCTTCACAAAAATCCATCTTTTCTCTTACACATCGTTTTTTTTTTTTTTTTAAATAAAAAGGGAGTGTGAGCCAGGCATGGTGGCACATGCTTGTAATCCCAGCATTTGGGAGGCTGAGACCGGAGGATCTGGGTTCGTGGCCGGTCTCAGCTACTTAGTGAGGCACTCTGCAACTTAGTGAGACCCTGTTTCAAAATAAAGAATAAAAAATAGGGCTGGGGGTATAGCTCGGAGGTAGAATGCCCCTGTACCAGTACCACTTTAAAAAAAAAGGGGGGGGGGACTTTTTTTGTCACAAAGCTATACGAGCCAACATTATATCTTACCATTTTAGATCTTTTAATTTCTGTTTTATTATAATCTTATAATATTGTTATCACTATTTTTAAGTACACTTTTATTGGTGCACTATAATCACATATCATAATGAAGTTCAGAGTGACTGGGAAATATAGCACTACAGACCCTTCCATCACTCCATGGGGGTTACTCCTCCTTTATCTGGAGTCTCCCTTGTATCTCAATTTATCCCTAGATAAACATAGGACCCTTCACTTTCTGTGACTGGCTAATCTCACTTAGCACAATATTCTCTAGTATCATCCATTTTCCTAAAAATGACGTAATTTTGTTCTTTATGGCTGAGTAGAAGTCCATTGTGTGTATTTCACATAATTTCATAATCTAATCATATTGATAGACACTCAGACTGGTTCCATAATTTGGCTGTGCTGCTATAAACATGGCTATGCATGTATCACTATAATATACAGACTTCAATTCCCAAGGAAAGATACCCAGGAGTGGTATAGCTGGGCCAGGTGGTGGATCCTTTCCGTCTTCTGAGGAATCTCCACACTGCTCTCCACACTGGCTGCACTAATTTGCAGTCCCACCAACAGTGTATAAGGGTTCTCAATTCCCCACTTCCTCACCAGCATTTTTTAATTGTTTGTATTCTTGATGCTTGCCATTCTAACTGGAGTTAGATGGAATTTCTGTGTAGTTTTGATTTCTGTCTCCTTGATCTAATGATGTCAAACATCTTTCCATATATTTATTGGCCTTTTGTATCTCTTTTGTGAAGTCTACCTAGTTCAGTTGCCCATTTTTCCCAATAGGACTCCCAAATTAAAACAGAATTAATAAATGGGATGACATTACATTAAAAAGCTTCTTTGCAGCAAAGAAACCATTAAGAATCTAAAGCAAGAGCCGGGCGTGTAATCCCAGCACTCGGGAGGCTGAGACCGGAGGATCCGGGCCAGCCTCAGCTAACTCGTGAGGCATTCCACAACTTAGTGAGACTCGGTTTCAAAATAAAGAATAAAAAAAATAGGGCTAGAAGTGTAGCTCCGAGGTAGAATACCTCTGAGTTCAATCCCCAGTACCGTCAAAAAAAAAAAAGAATCTAAAGCAAGAACCTATAGAATGGGAGATGTTTGCCAGCTACCCCTCTGATGGAGGACTAATATCTAGAATATTAAAAAACTTTAAAAACTTAACACTTAAAAAAACAAAATAACCTAATCAAAAGGCTAAATGTCTTAAAAAGTACAAATGTTTCTGCTTCAATTCATCAACCACTATTGCTCTCTCTATAACCTCACTAACTTGTGGATTTTGTCCAATCCCAATTCTGTAAATTACCATTTTCTGTGCTGACAACTGCCTGAACTGAAACCTCCTGATAACCCCCTCCCCTGAAACACAGTGTTGTTACTCTACGTGCTCCCTAACCTCTCCCCCCGGGGTATCTATCGGCATCACATCTAATACTGAAGTCTTTATTTTCATCCAAAAGCCTGCTTTACCTATAGCCTTCCCCATCTCAGTTAATGGCAAATCTGTCGTGCAGCTGCTTGGGCAGTAGTTGTCATAGATGGCTTGGCTCTTTCTCTCATACCCTACTTCCCATCTATGAGGAAGCCATGCTGGTCTCACCCTCAAAAGAGGCCCAGAATCTGAGTTTTCTACTTTCATTGATACCATAGCGGTCCAAGGCTCTGTCATCTCATGCCTAATTTATACCAAGAGCCTTCTAACTAGCCTTCCTGCTATAATGTGTCATCTATAATCAATTCTCAATATAAGAGCTAGATGATCTTCTATATAAAAATTACACCATATCATCCCTCTGGCCAACCTCACCAATGGCTCCCCATTTCATTTGGTACAAAAGCTCAAGTCCTTGTCATGCTTTTAAGTCCTTTTATAATCTGGGTCCCCTAACTTCTCTGACCTTGATTCCTACCACTGCACTGTTTGTGGCTATCCAAGCCACAAGTGACTCTTGTGCTCCTTACAGAAACCATGAGTACTCCTCCATCAGGAACTTTGTAATCTAGAATTACAGTGGAAATTGGCTAGGAAACTTTTTTTTGTTGTTTTTTTCGGTACTGGGAATTGAACCCAGGGGCATTCTACCTCCGAGCTACACCCCCAGCCCTATTTTTTATTCTTTATTTGAAACAGGGTCTCACTAAGTTGCAGAGGGCCTCACTAGGTAGCTGAGGCTGGCCGCAAATCCAGATCCTCTGGTCTTAGCCTCCCGAATGCTGGGATTACAAGCGTGCACCACCATATTTGGCTGCTAGGAAACATTTTTTTTTTTGCGGTACTGGGGATTGAACTCAGGGTCATTCTACCTCCAAGCTACACCCCCAGCCCTATTTTTTAATCTTTATTTTGAAACCAGGTCTCACTAAGCTGAGGCTGGCCGTGAACCCGGATCCTCTGGTCTCAGCCTCCCAAATGCTGGGATTACAAGCATGTGCCACCACGCCCGGCTACTAGGAAACATTTTAAAAAAGAAAAATCATATACCCTCCAGCTCCCTGAGTTAGTCTGGGAAGGCATTCAGGTATTAAGATAATAGAGATCAAATTTAAAATGAAAGATTTCTTCCTGACTGAGAAGGCTTTATTGGCTAACTTTCCAAAGACTGAGAAAGGTATAGGATTAGCAAAGACATCAAGATAGAAGAGGCCAAAGATGCATGGGTAATCCAAGACAAGTGAAACACATAAAGGAATATAGACAGGAGGTTAGAGAGTAGTGAAATATCTGGAATAGTATGCTAAAGAATTTTCATACATTACTACAAGTGAGTATGGGTTATTCTTTTTATGGTGTGGTTAAATAATTTGGATGTGAATCCATGTGAAATCTGATAAGAAAGAGGAATCAGCTGAGCATGGTAATACACACCTGTAATCCCAATTTAGCGAGATTCTCAGCAACTTAGACATTGTTTCAAAATCAAAAATAAAATAGGGCTGGGGGTGCAGCTGGAAGGTAAAATACCCCTTGGTTCAATACCCAGTAAGTACCACAAGAAAACATGAAAGAAAGATGAGGGACCAAACCCAGCCAGCCTTCACCAGAAACTCAAGTATGTTTGAAATGATGATAAACTCCATTCAACCACCTAACTCTATATATAAATTAGAACAATAAGCTGGGTGTGGTGGTGCACACCTATAATCCCAGTACTTGGGAGGCTGAGACAGGAGGATAGCAGATTCCAGGACAGTCTCAGCAAGTTGTAAGACTCTCATCAACACAGGGAGTCCTTGTTTCAAAAACAAAATAAGGCTGGCTATGTAGCTTGGAGGTAGAATGCCCCTGAGTTCAATTCCCAGTACAAAAAAAAAAGAAAAGAAAATTAGGACAATGAAATGTTCAACTCTCATTTTTTTTTTTTTCTTGTAGTATTAGGGATTGAACCTGGGGCATTCTGCTTCTGAGCTACACCCCCGCAGCCCTATTTTATTCTTTATTTTGAAACAGGGTCTCACTAAGTTGCAGAGGGCCTCACTAAGTAGCTGAGGCTGGCCAAGAACCTGTGATCCTCCTATCTCAACCTCCCCAGTACTGGGATGCACCACCACGTCCGGTTTCAGATCTCACTTTTAAATTATAGGCTGAATTTTCCCAAAAGTTAATTGTTTCTTTTCTTGGAAATGTCTTTAATAATTTTATAGTTAAAACTTGTGAATGTCAATAAGTTCATTTCAAGTGAAAAATGGCACAAATAGAACATTTTGTTATGGTATTTTTGTTGTTGTTATTGTTAGGGTTTTTAAATCAAAATCTGGAAATTTTTAAGAACATATTTGACACAAAATCAGATTATAAATGCAGCATAAAGTACTCTGAAAATTCCTCATTTGGTAAATAGTGAATCATTTTAACTTAAAATACAAATAAATATTCAGCAACCAATTAAATCCATTTAGTAATCATCTGAATGACAGTGAGATAATACTACAAACACACATAAAATATTAAACTAGAATAATCTGAAAAATGACTTGCCATTCTGAAAAGTGGCAAATGCAATCATTCAAAAGCAGTTGCAATAAGTACTTTTTTTTCTTTAGCTTAAAGTATAATGTTTTTCATTAACTTGAGACTTGAGACTGAACAAAATTTGCCATTTGTCAGCATTCTAATCACCAAATTAGGACTCAAAAAAGCTGTACAGCTAAATCTAAAATTGCAATTCCGAATTTATACTTACCACACCTTGCTCATTTTTTTCTTACAACTGAAAGATTTTTATTTTGAGAATATGAACTCTTGTCTTCCTGAAGCCTGTTGACTTAACAGCAGCCTGTGTTAAAAATCCCAACAGCTTGAAAATCTTTTCATTATAGCATGCAAGCTTGTGATTCAGAGGTTAAAAATAATTCAACTTTCTTCACCTGAAGCAGTAGCAATTAATTTTATTTCTATAATGCATCCAAAGCATTTCTACACATTTTATTTTATCTTCACTACAAATCCATACTGGAAAAATGGAAAATGTCACCAATGTATAAGTAAAGAAACTGAAGATCAAACAAAATATGCTCTTTGCCTAAAGCGTAGTGTTGGAAAAGTTGAGTCTCCTTCATAAATCCAGTGATTTTCTCCCCATAAATCATATGAAAATAGTTTTTATCTGACAAATCTGGCACATTTTATATACTATAAAATACATCCCAATTTCAGAGATGTCAAAATGTAGCTGGGCATGCTTGTAACGCCCATAAGTAATTCTAATACTTGGGAGGCTGAGACAGGAGGATCACAAGTTCACAGCTAGCCTCAGCAACTTAGCCAGACCCTATATCAAAATAAAAAATAATATAGGTCTGGGATTATAGCTCAGAGGTAGAATGCCCCTGGGTTCAATATCTAGTACCAAAAATAAATAAATAAATAAATTAATTAATTAATTAAATAGTAAATCAATGTGTGTCTTAGAATAGAAATCAGTATAATTTTTGATGCTGCATGAGGATTTCTCTCAAGCAATCAAAGACATAGGGGAAAAAAACTCACTAAAAGAAAGGGGAGGGGGAAGAGGAAAAGGGAGAGAGGGAGGGAAGGAAGGGAGAGAAACTTGCAGATTTTAGAAAAATGAACACACACAAAAAATTGCAACTTCTGAAATTTCCTTCATGATTTTAAGACCATAAGTTAACTTCTGTTCCTTGCATTTAGTTAAAATCTACATATATTAAACCATTCACATTATGTAACATATGTAATTAACAGTGCAACTCTTAAAGGTGCCAGTACAGTAAATACATTTTTGGTTATCTCTTTCAGTTTGGTTTTATGTAACAAAGTCAACTACCCAACTACTTTTTCTTTTCCTTTTTTTTCTTTAAATAATACCTCTTCTATGGTTAAGAAGCACTAGAAAATGTATTATAAACCTTCTAGGGATCTAGCTGAGTGGTAGAGTGCTTGCCTCACATGTGTAAAGATTTGATCTTCGGCACCAGAAAAAAAGGAAAAGAAAAAAAAAATCCTTCGAAATTTACATATTCTAATACATTTATTTCATATTTCCTAAAATTCCACACAAAACACAATGTATCATTTTAAAGGCTGTTTTTCACTCTTTGTCAAAATATTTTCAATCTGAAGTATTCATATAAAAACAATATTAAAATAAATCATTAGCTGGGCACAGTGGTGCACCCCCATAATCCTAGTACTTGGTAGGCTGAGACATGAGGATCCCAGGTTTAAGGACAGGCTCAGCAACTTGGCGAAACTCTCACCAACCTAGCAAGACTGTGTTTCAAAATAAAAACCAAATAGGGCTAGGTGTGTAGTTTGGAGGTAGACTGCCTCGGTTCAATCTACAGGACCACAAATAAATAAGTGCTCCAAACTAGTTTTAATTTGTATTTATATTCTAAAGGATAGCAAAGAGACCTACACACTATTTCTACATTGCTCTAATTCAATCACACGTTCTTTATTCCTAACCCACAAAGATCTTCTAAGTTTTATGGTGCATAAACCCTCATATACCATTTCATTTCCCCAACTAGATGTTATCTTCACAACTATTCTCCTTTGGATGTATTTATTTCCCACAGTTTTCAGTAGAGTACACACAGTGGACCCATGTTTATTGGCCAAATACAGTTCTTGAAACCATGTGCACACAAAGTAGTAAATAAAACAGATGCTTCATAGAAACATTGATTTTAAGCCAGGAATGGTGGTAAACACTTGTAATCCCAGTAATTGGGAGGCTGAGACTGGAGGATTCAGGTTTGCAACCAGCCTCAGCTACTTAGAGAGGCCCTCTGCAACCTAATGAGACCCTGTTTCAAAATAAAGAATAAAAAATAGGACTGGGGGCTTAGCTCGGAGGTACTATCCCCAGTAAAATCCCCAGTACCGTGGAAAAAAAAAAACAAAAACATTGATTTTAAAGGACTGTTTGATTTGCTGCTGTATTTCTAGACTAACAATAGGTATGGCACATAGTAGGCACTCAACCAAATCTGCTAAAGAAATTTTCATTTTCAGGAATTTTTGAAGCAAGTCACTCACAGTACCATAAAGGTACGTTAGGAGGCTGTAGCTTCCCCCATTTCTTTTATACATACCTGTTTACATGTATGTTATACATATATGTTTACATATACTACACTAACTTCAGGTGGCTCAGTACTAAGAATCCCCTTCAAAAGCCGGGCGTGGTGGCGCATGCTTGTTAATCCCAGCATTCAGGAGGCTGAGACCAGAGGATCAGGGTTCCCGGCCAGCCTCCGCTACCTAGTGAGGTACTCTGCAACTTAGTGAGACTCGGTTTCAAAATAAAGAATAAAAAATAGGGCTGGGGGTATAGCTCGGAGGTAGAATGCCCCTGAGTTCAATCCCCAGTACCTCAAAAAAAAAAAAGAATCCCCTTCAAGTAAAACAACCAAGACAGAAAAAAAAAAAAAAAAAAAAAAAAAAAATCAACCATTAGTTACCAGTTTTCCATGACAAGTTTAGGGATGTTTCTTCTACCTTGTTGTAGGGACTTACTAGCAGGACTGAACCTGAATCCAGAACATATTTCAGGATTATCAGACCACCTGGAGATGCAGCCAGCACAACTGGTAGAGTCCTACGTTCCTCAGGAAAAAGCTCTAACACAATATTGATGCTTAGGGCAGGCCAAGGCCTCTCCACCTGCCACTCCTATAAGCAATTCTGGTTTTATCGATACTTTCCATACTTTTAGAAATGACCTTAGACCTAATCCTGAAACCTTGACCATATTTTAGAGGCAGTGGCCAGGGTAAGATTAGAATCTACAAAAGATCCTTTTATTCATGCCTTATAAAGAACTGTCTCCCAAGTCCCCCACCTCAACCCTACACCCAACCACTTCACTTTTTTTCCATCTTAAAATGTTGAAGGGGAGATCAGGGAAGGCACAAAATCTACATAATAGCCATAGAACATTTTCCACATCTCCTTAAGGCCTAGTCCAAATTTTACCTATCATTCACTTCCAATTTAAATGGCTGAACTTATCTTAGCCTATTCACAAAAATGTAAGAAGTAGTCACTAATTCATTTTAAGAAATGTCCCTTTGTCTATCTAAAAATTCTAGGACTTAAAAGGGCTAACCATTTATATAACAGCCATTAATTTCCAATTAATTGAGTTTTATTGCACAGCTATTAAATAAACAATATAGCCGGGCATGGTGGTGTGTGCATGTAAACCCAATACTTGGGAGGCTGAGACAGGAGGATCACAGGTTTAAGACCAGCTTCAGCAAGTAGTGAGACTCTTCAGCCTAAGGAGATTGTGTTTCAAAATAAAAAAAAATTTTAAAAATTGGGCTGGGGTTATAGCTCGGAGATAGAATGTCTCTGGGTCCAACCCTCAGTACCAAAAAAAAAATTAATTAATTAATTAAAAAATAAAATAAATAGAACACACTTTGAAGGTCAATAATCTTGAATAGATATTAAAGTCTTAATATGTCTCTCCTCACTTTCTTAATATGCCTTAAAGGAACAATATTATATTAAAAGCAACAGAACTTGACTCAAAAATAATCTGCCTTTTAAAAATTATAGACATTGCACATTGCTCTATATAGACACCTTATCCAAGTAAGTATGCAAAGTAAACATTCTACAGGGGTGTGACTTAGTGAGACCCTGTTTCAAAATAAATAAAAAAAAATAGGACTGGGGGTGTAGCTCAGAGGTAGAATGCCCCCGAGTTCAATCTCCAGTACCGCAAAAAAAAATTATTTAAAAAAAAAAATTCTACAGGGTATAAGCAAACACTTTTAAGATTAAGTATAGCCAGGCATGGTGGCACTCACTTGTAATTCCAGTACTTGGGAACCTGAGACAGGAGGATCCGTGTTCTCGGCCAGCCTCAGCTACCTAGTGAGGCTCTCGCCAAACAGGATCTTGGAGACCCTGTTTCCAAATAAAGAAAAAATAGGACTAGGGGTGTAGCTCAGAGGTAGAATGCCCTTGTATTCAATCCCCAGTACCGAAAAAAAAAAAAAAAAGATTAAATGTCTGATGAACAGATCATTGACAGGGGAGGAAAAACAGAAAGCAAGACACAAAATAGAGGAAACTTAAAGTTCTAAGCAGACCATTTATGCTAACAAAAGGAAATACTTGAAGAACTGATCAGAATTTACTTAATAAACAATGTGATAAGCATGCCTCAGGTGAGACAAGTGGATTTTGCTCTGAAACTTGACCTGTATCAACAATTAGAGGAGCTGTATCACCAGGTGTTCTAGATTCCCCCCCCTCCAAGTCTACCATTAGTAACCATGTTGACTAGATTCCTACTAACTAGTCAGAAAACCATGCTCTAACCTATTCTGCCCTGCCTTCAAAGCTCTTTTGTCATCATGTTCACATACAAATAATAATGGTAAAATGTAGTGTCTATGTTGGTATCCAGCCACAAGGCAGCCTCTCTCTTCCAAGGATGTAACCTAAGCTTACACAGATGCCTAGCTCTCTGCTAACGCAGGGGAGCTGGGTTTGCTTTCAGGGTGGGTGCTGCAAAGGGATCAAGACTATGATGGAGAGATGACAGTAGAGGAAGTTTCTTCCGCCCAGTGGAGGAAGCCTGTAGAAAACTCTGACTTCCACAACATAGGTTCGTCTCCTGACCCACCAACTTCCAGCTATGAAAACTTAACTAACCCCCCCCCTTTTTGTGTGTTACATTATAAAATTTAGATAAGTACCCTTGCTGCCCGTATGGTTGCCAGGATGACCAACAAATATGGTGCACGTAAAACCTGGGATAGGGTTGGCATTCAATAAATGTCAACTAGTCTTCCTCCAGTTCATCCAGAATTGCGCCTGAAAAATCACAAGATAGCCTGTGGCGTTAAAACCAAGAGGCCTAAGCTGGTTGGCAGGGAAGAAACGACTTGGGTGGAGGCTTGCTTATTTACTGGAGGACCTTACTTAAAATGGAGTTAGGATATTAATAAGCAGGGGAGGGGTGGGAAACACATGGAAAAAAGCATCTGGTATGAGTGAAACCGGCAATAACATCAAGGAAAAGACACCCCTTTATGTAAGAACCAAACAAACTTCGGAAGCTGCGCATATCCTCAGAACCTACCCGGTGGCCTCAATTCGAATTGCAAGGGCTCGCGGAGCTAACCCGCAGGCACACCAGCTATAGGCAGCCTCGTCAGTTTCAGGCCACGCTATTCTGCAAAACTGTCCTCAAACGCCCCCCCTCCCGCTCCAACTATGTTCCATAAGGGTGCGAAAGCCAGGGGCGGGCAGCAGAAGGGATCGGGAGGGTAAAGTGGGGAGGTCTGGTGAAATGCCTGAAAAACAAGACGGTGGGTGAGGGGGCGGGGTGGAGCAATGTGGTAAAGCCGCGGCCAGTCAGCCAGACACCGCAGCTTCACCATGAGGGAAAGGAAGAGTCTGCGACGAGTGCCGGCTCCTGGTCCCCAGCCGGGCCCGATGGCTAGGCCGGGGGCGCGCAGAGCGTGGGAGGCCGGCTGGGGGCGCGGAATGAAGCGACAGAGTCTCCAGCCAAGCAGGGGGAGAAGCCGGGGCGCACTCGGGCAGGTGCAAAGCCCCCCAGCTGGGAGGACGCGCCGCGGGGTACTCACGGTGTACAGCAGGTTGAGGGCGCACAGGCAGTTCTTGGAACACGCGAAGCCTCCGCAAACCATCTTGGAGCCTGTGTTTGCCGGCGGCTGCAGGTAGATTCGACTCCGGCAGGCCTCCGGGCGGCCGCTTTGTCCTTGCCTTGAGGCCTGGCCGAGGCGAGGCTACAGCGCCCACGGGGCCGGGGGCCGGGGGCCAGGGAGTGGAGCTCTGTGCGCGGCACAACAGCCGCGGCTCCGACCCGCTCTGGAACCTGCGGCCGCTGCAGCTCAGCGCTGGCCCGAGCCCCGCCCAGCACCCCCGCCTCGCCCCGCGCGCCGATTGGCCGCCGGCTGGGAACAAAGGTAGAAATATGCAAATCAATGCGCTCAGCCAGCCGGGATCCGGGAGGGGCGGGGCGGTCGTAGGCGCTGGGAGGAGGGGGCCAGGCAGTCGAGGAGCGAGCCAGAGCCCACAGCTGGTGACAGTGTGTCCATCTCAGGAGCAGGTGAGCAGCAGAGGGTGTGGCTCCGCGGAGATCCACGCTGGCAGGGAGAAAAATGACGGCACCTCTCGGTTCTTGGACCCGGTCGATGACGTGGCACCATTTTGAATGAGATTTTAAGATAAAGCACCTGGCCTTGTTTGAATGAAAGAAGGAAGGCAAGAATGAAAGAATGTGAACGAATTAAAAGGCAGAACGAAGAGGGGACGGATGAAAGGAAGAAAATAAATGACAGAATAAAGGGAAGAAGTAGAATCTCTATTTCTTTGAGAAAAACCGGTAAGGAATGTGGCCTTTAATTTTGACCCGTTTCCGTTCAGAAAGAATTAACCTACAGGGATTTGCAAAATGAGCATAGCCTTTATGAATACATGCATCAGAAGAAAAGCAAGAATGATTATCTTGCGATCCATTCTAGAATTTCAATAAGCTTATTTTTGTACAAATAACTGTGAAAATCTTTAATAACAGTCTCCATCTCAGTTAATTCATCATCTTTTTTTTTTCCATGCTTGTCTGTTAGAGAAATGCATCTTGAATCCTCAATTCCACACCTGTAATTCGCCTATTAAAAGTATGTTCAGCACCTATTTCATGGAGCCTGGCAATAAAGACTCAATAAATGTAAACTAGTATTAGTAGATCTAACATTATTTAAACACCTACTGTACTCCCCACATTAAGCCAATAACGGTTTGGTTATTTGATAGTACCTTCTGCCAAAAGAGGGTTAATATAGAGATTTTCAAGCCTATATGGAACCTAAAGGTCCATGTAAAGTAAGCTGTATGCATGCAAATACGAA
This sequence comes from Graphiurus murinus, assembly GCA_004027655.1. NCBI lineage: Eukaryota > Metazoa > Chordata > Mammalia > Rodentia > Gliridae > Graphiurus > Graphiurus murinus. The sequence continues at coordinate 160,303 of PVLC010000778.1, forward strand.
ATATGTTAAAACATTGATTTAAACAAGCCTATGATTTTGTATATGTATGTAGTGATACTGGGCATTGAAACTAAGGGTGTTCCACCCCCTGAGATACACCCCCAGCCCTATTTTTTTTTTTTTTTTTTTTTTTGCGGTACTGGGGATTGAACTCAGAGGCATTCTACCTTCGAGGTATACTCCCAGCCCTATTTTTTATTCTTTATTTTGAAACATGGTCTCACTAAGTTGCGGAGTGCCTCACTAGGTAGCTGAAGCTGGCCTTGAACCCGGATCCTCTGGTCTCAGCCTCCCAAATGCTGGGATCACAAATGTGCGCCACCACACCAGGCTCTATTTTATCTTTTATTTTGAAGTAGGGTCTTGTTAAGTTGATGAGGGGCTCACTAAGTTGATGAGGCTGGCCTTGAACCTATAATCCTCTTGTCTCAGCCTCCCAAGTACTGGAATTACAGACATGCACCACCACACCTGGCTGAAAATAATTTGTGTTCTTTGAATACTCTGCTGTCTCTTCTAGCCTCTTCTTACCTTCCCCAAATCAGCACACCAAAGCCTCATTGTTTATATTGTAATCCACATTAACCTTTTGTGTATACTCAGAAATATTCCAAAAATTAATCTGGAAAATGACCCTCAAATCCAAACAAAATTTTGATATTCGGCTTTTTTTGGTAAAAGCCAGCCATTAGTAAAGAAGAGGTATTGGTGGGGAAATCTATTCATCCTCTTTCTATCTCTGGGCATCATAAACATTACTACCAACTTCAACTATTATTTAACCGACTATGGGAACCCTCTAATGCAAATAGTATAATAGAGAACTATTATAATAAGGACTGTTTTCCAAAGTGTGGACAAGGTTAAAGGAAGCCAACAAAGAATGGTGACATAGCCCCAGGTTAGTAAGAGCATAAAGTTATAATTACCCTTAAGTCTGTTTTGTTGTTGTTGTTATTATTTGTTTGATTGTTGTTGTTTTGTGTGTGTATGTGGTACTAGGGATTGAATACAGGGGCATTCTACTTCTGAGTTACACCCTAGTCCTGTTTTCTTTATTTTTGAAACAGGATCTCACTAAGTTGCATAGGGCCTCACTAAATTGCCAAGGCTGGCTGTGAACCTGTGATCCTCCTATCTTAGCCTCCCCAAAACTGGGATTAAGGCTTATGCCACCACACCCAGCTTCTGAGGGGTAATTTAAGGGATTAGTAACAGAAACCCAAAAGAACTATAGCTGTGAAAGAGTCATCTGAAAGGAGCTATGGGTTTTGGTGGAATAAAGAGAGGGATTAATATATGTAGCAAAAGAAAACAAATGGATATGGTAGCATTTTTCTTTCCAATTTGGATATAGACATTTTCCAAAGACCACTTTCTCCCACTCTAACAAAAGCAGGCCTGATAATCTACAAAGTCATATAAAAAATAATAAAAAAAATCTATCAAAGAACTGAAGAGCTAAATGCATCTAAGGAAGTAATAAGCTACTCTTAGAAGCAAATAACCCACTATTGCTTTCATCCCCTTGTAGATTAACTAAAAAGGAAGTCCATGTTATAGAGAAAGCTCAGAAGACATTTGATGAGCATTTCACCATCTTTGAATGCCCAGTTATATGGACTAGTGTGACATAATATAATCCAAGGAGACCTAGGCAGAGTCAGTATACAACTACTTACAAGTCTACCTCATGGGACTTCATCTAGAACAGGGGTTACAAGCTCCAAAATCTGTGGTTAGGCAAGAGAACTGAAGGATATTCTCCCTCCCCAACTATTTCAAAGGGAGCAAGCCATCCCCAAGTATAAGATGGTGGCTAAAGCTGGGGTGAGGGCAGGAAGGATGAAAAAATCCCCACGAAGCAATCTTGGCCTTTACCTAATCTAAGGTAGTAACAGCAAAGAAAAACCTCTCTATGGTATTCTGCATGAGTTTCCCAGTGACTGGTAGAGAAAATCAGAGTAGAGAGCTATCCCGTCAGGTACGGAAGGCCAAGGACAAAACTGGGGATCAGAGCGTACTCTCCAGCAAGCAAAAAGGCAACAACAGATCATGAAGCACCGAGATATCCCAAGGCTCAGAAAGCCAGTGGCCAGGATCTGCATGGTGATCTCCTTCCTGTAAAAGGAAAGTCTTACTCATACCCTCAGAAACATTAGGAACCAACAATGGACTGAATCTACTAAACCTGTAACAAAATTCTGACCTGTGGCGAATGCCTATAATCCCAGTACCTGAGAGACTGAGACAGGAGGATCGCAGGTTCAAGGACAACCTCAGCAATTTAGCAAGATCCTATTTCAAAATAAAAAAAGCCTGGGGGTGTAGCTCAGAGCTAGAATGTCCCTGGTTCAATCCCCAGGACCCCCCTCCCCCCCAAAAAATCTGACCCAACTCAACTTCAGTGTACATTGACAGAATCATCGTTATCAGCAGCCTAACAAAATAAGGGGTGTACCATTTTCTGGGGGCAAATATTTACTTCAGTCTCAACACATCTCTTAAGTATACTCTCTGATATACAATAAAAATTATGAGACTTGAATGATCAAAAAATTTTGATTTAGCCAGGCGTGGTGGCACACGCTTGTAATCCCAGCATTTGAGAGGCTGAGACGGGAGGATCCAGGTTCGCGGCCAGCCTCAGCTACCTAGTGAGGCCCTCTGCAACTTAGTGAGACCCTGTTTCAAAATAAAGAATAAAAAATAGAACTGGGGGTGTAGCTCCAAGATAGAATGCCCCTGAGTTCAATCCCAGTACCGCCAAAAAAAAAAAAAAAAATTGACTTAGATGCAAAAGAAGAATTTCTAACAATTTGGGAGATTGCTAAGCCCTCTCCTCCTCTCATTCTCCTTCTCCCCTGTCTCCTTCTTTTTCCTCTTTCAGTATGTTTTGTGCCAGGATAAAGAGAAAATCCTTGTGCATAAGACTATATCTTCTGAGAACCAGATGCTAAGGTGGGGTGAGATGTGCCAAGAGATTTATTGGGAGAAATGTTTATGAAGGAACATAGGGAGCTATTGGGGTCTGGGAGAGTTAAATGGCCTCAGTGTAATCTAATAACTGTGAAGGATCAATGGAAGGAGAAAGGAAAAGGGAGGGAGGGAGGAGGAAGGAAGGAAGGAAGGAAGGAAGGAAGGAAGGAAGGAAGGAAGGAAGGAAGGAAGGAAAGAAAGGTCTTAAACAGCAGTGCAGTTTTAAGATTTGACAAGGCTGCTGTGGTTGAGTATGGTTAAGTGTCTCCCCATGACTCCATGTGTTGAAATTGAATCCCCCTGTAAAATATTAAGAGGGTGGAAACTTAATCTGACCATGGTGTTAAGAGGTAGGGCTCTGGGGTGAGAATGAGAATTAGATAAGATCATTGGGTAAAACCTCATGATTGAATCCTGAGGGCTTTATTAAGGAAAGAGAAAGACTAAAAGATAGATACACATGCCTGTGCTCGGGCTCTTGCATGTGATACCCTGAGCTGCTGCAGGACTCTGACAGCAAGAAGCCATCACCAGTTGCAGCCCCTCCACCTTGTGCCTCCAGAACCCAGAGCCAAAAGAAACCTCTCTTCCTTACACATTACCCAGCCCGTGGTATTGTGATACTGACAAAAGAAAATAGACTAATGGCAAAGGCCAGCAGAGAGTCTGGATGTCAGGGAAATCCTGCACACCTACCTGGGATGGGCCTTTCTGATCTTGCCAGCTACACTTTGTCATTGGCTGGAAACATCACCCCAGGCTTGTGTTCTACACATATTTTCTCAAATTACATTTTAAACCATCTTTCAGTTTTGCAGTCCTCATCACTTTATCAGGGAAGGAAATTCTCCAATTTGGGGTAATCCATTTCAAGTTTTAATAATCCTGACTTTAAAAACTCTTTATGAGCTGAGCTTGGTGGTGCACACTTGTAATCCCAGTACTTGGGAGGCTGAGACAGGAAAATCACAGGTTCCTGGCCAGCCTCAGCTACTTAGTGAGGTCCTCTACAATTTAGTCAGACCCTGTTTAAAATAAAGAATAAAAAATAGGGCTGGAAGCCGGGCGTGGTGGCGCACGCTTGTAATCCCAGCATGCGGGAGGCTGAGACCGGAGGATCCGGGTTCGCAGCCAGCCTCAGCTAACTAGTGAGGCACTCCGCAACTTAGTTTCAAAATAAAGAATAAAAAAAATTAGGGCTGGGGGTGTAGCTCGGAGGTAGAATGCCCCTGAGTTCAATCCCCAGTACTGCAAAAAAAAAAAAAAAAAAAAATAGGGCTGGAGGTGTAGCTCAGAGGTAGAATGTCCCTGGTTCAATCCCCAGTACTGAAAAAAAAAAAAACTCTTCATGAGCAAGGTGTGGTGATGCGGACCCTTAGTCCCAATATTTGGGAGGCTAAGACAGAAGAATTACAAGTTCAAGGCCAGTCTCAGCAACTTAGGAAGCCCCTGTTTCAAAATAAAAAATAAAAAGTACTGGATGTGAAGGTCAGAGGCAGAGACAGAATGTCCCTGGGTTCAACCCCCATACAAGAAAGAAAAAAAAAGAAGAAAAGAAAAAACTCTCATGGTTAGGGTTAGTGACGTTATCTCATTTTTTTTTTATTTTTATCTTTGTTATCCAACCTTAAAGTCAACATTTCCTTTTAAATAATTCAACATCAGGATTTTATTGTATTCAACAAATCCTAAGCAAAATAACTGCTCCTAAATATCTAAAGTATTGTTAACCAAAATACTTCTAGACTGCTCAGAGATACAAACATGAAGTTACATAAACATAAAATTGTTTAGACACAATTGATAGTCACATAAAATGTCAGTGATATAGTAAATTTCAAATTGTTTCACCTATAGCATACTATTCTATAGCTAAATCCATATGTAATATTTCATTAGCCAATAAGTACTATTACTGGATAAATGAAATTTATTTTCATTTTTTTATGGTACTAGGGATGGAACTCAGGGGCATTCTACCTCTGAACTACATCCCCAGCCCTATTTTATTCTGTTATTTTGAAACAGAGTCTAAGTGGCAGAGGACTTCACTAAATTACTGAGGCTGGCTGCAAACCTGTGATCCTCCTATCTCAGCCTCCCAAGTACTGGGATTACAAGTATGAGCTACCACACCTGAAAAATTGAAATGTCAGTTTTTAAAATGCCAATGTTGTTCTTTTGTTTGTTCATTTGTTTTTGCTTGTGTGTGTGTAGTTCTGGGGATTGAACCCAGAGGCATGCTACCTCTGAGCTACACTCCCAGCCCTTTTTATTTTTGTTTTGAAAGAGGGTCTCACTAGATTGCTGAGGGTATCATGATGTTGCTGAGGTGGGCTTGAACCTTTGATCCTCCTGTACTGTGATTACAGGCATTCACTACCACACCAGCCTGTCAGTAGTTTTAAGTAGACTCAGAAAGTTAAACTCTAAAAAGTTAAATCCTAAGCAAAATAATTGTAATTTTTTGGTCCACCATTCCTCTAATATTCTATCTCCTAAGCAGACAAAGAAGAGAACTTTCCTTTACCTTTTGTGCTGATTTCCAGTCTTTGGGACTGACTGAGGCATGGGCAAGGAGTTCTTTGTTTAACAATGAGATGAAAAAGCTCCTTCCATCTCTGTCTCCTGCTCTGTTTTTCCTGTTGTTCTATTCTTTTTCATCTTTTGCCAGACTTTAGCAATCAAATGCACCACATTCATCACTCCTACAATAATCTTCAGTCTCCCTCTTGCTATGCAGGATGTTTCACTATTCACGCCAGAGGACTCCAAACCAAACTCAGTTTTTAAAAAATGACCAGGGAGCCGGGCGTGGTGGTGCACGCTTGTAATCCCAGCATTCGTGAGGCTGAGACCAGAGGATCCGGGTTCTCGGCCAGCCTCAGCTACCTAGTGAGGCACTCTGCAACTTGGTGAGACTCGGTTTCAAAATAAAGAATAAAAAAAAAAATAGGGCTGGGGGTGTAGCTCGGAGGTAAAATGCCCCTGAGAGTTCAATCCCCAGTACTGCAAAAAAAAAAAAAAAAAAAAAAAAAAAAAAAAAAAAAAAAAAAAAAAAAAAAAAAAGACCAGGTGTGGTGCTGCATACCTGTGATCCTACTACTTAGAAGACTCAGGAGGATGGCAGGTTGGATGCCAGCCTCAGCAACTTAGCGAGGCCTTACTTCAGAATAAAAACTGAAGGAGAAAAAAGGGCTGAGGGTATAGATCAGAGTGTAGAACACTCCTGGGTTCAATACCCAGTACTAAAAAAAAAAAAATTTTTTTCCCAACCACAAATTAAACTTACAGGTTTGGATTTTTATTGTTGTTTTGTTTTTGGTGGTGGGAGGTGGGGAGTGCTGTTTTGGTTTTTTTTGTGTTTTTTTTTTTTTACCAGACAATGGTCATATGTAAATGCTTCTCTTTATTTTTCTCTATATCATGCTAGTAGGACTACATCATACACATATGATGACTCTCTTGCTCTGTGGTATCAACACTAACATCTCAATTTTGCATTTCCTTGAGTGATGATTTTTAGTGGTATATTTAGCTATTACATCACGGCATACAATTTCAGAGCTCAAAGGGCAAATCCAGCTTGATGAACTGACAGATCCAGTCTGGCCATTCATCACCTGCTTTTAATGAGGGGAGGCAATCAGCCTTAATTACCTGCCAATGCATTTAACTTTTGCTTCTTTTTTTCTTCCACATCCTCCCTTCCCACTCTTTTTTATTCCTGCAAGCAATACACCCATGATATTACTGCTTAGAGTAAACTGCTTAGAGTGAACTGACAATATATTTAATATTTCATTATGCCTAAAGAACTTCCTACAGAACTACCCTATTTGGATTCTGAGGCCTGAATCTGTTTCCATTTCTAATATTGCAGGCCAAAATCTGATGTATTTATTATCCAACAACTACTTCAACAAATACGTGGAAGTCTTTTATCTAAAAGCTTATGGTGCTGCCTTAATTAATATACACATGGCAGAAAGCAATAGGTAAGAATGAATGGAGAACATGCAATTAAGGTAGTCAGCTGAGTTTATTTAAATAAGCTCTCCTTATGATTGAGAAAATGGAAGTAAGCCTAACATTTAAAAAGGTGATTAAATTGTTTTTACATTTCATAAAGATGTATCTTCTTGCCTCTTCTCTATGAGCAGATTTTGAGTTCTAAAAGTGGGATTGATACACTCTGATTCAGCTCCTGGTACACTGGTAATCCTCCAAACTGGAAACAAAGCAAATATCCATCCACAGTAGAAATAGATAACCAAATCATGGTATATTCACATAATGAAAACCTATCCACCAAAGACAAACAAAATACAGCTACCTCAACAGGATGGTTGTCCTACAAACATGAGTTGAATAAAAGAAACCAGAAATACAAAAATATATTATGTGATTCCATACATATAAAGCTCAAAGACATATACATTTAATAGAAGTACTTAGGGATGAATGTTAAAGAGTGAAACTATTTCCATTTCTTCTAGTGTCCATTGGTTTTCAGCAACAAGAAGACGAGTGGGTGTTTTTTCAAAAATTCACTAACCAGTCTGATTATACCCGAATTCTACTGTAGTGCCCAATATGGACTTGGTTTCTAACTTGTCTCTTTTATTTTATTTTATTTTAATTTAATTTAATTTTTTTTTTTTTTTTTTTTTTTGTGGAACTGGGGATTCAACCCAGGGGCATTCTACCTCCAAGCTACACCCTCAACTCTATTTCATTTTATTTTTTGTTTTGTTTTAAAACAGGGTCTCCCTAGGTTGATGAAAGTCTTACTACTTCCTGAGGCTGTCCTTCAACCTGAGATCCTCCTGTCTCAGCCTCCCAAGTACTAGGATTACAGGTGTGTGCTACCATGTCCCGCTAACCTGTCTCCTTTATAAATTGGTATAATTTCTTCTTAGGTCTTACCTTCAAAATACCAAGAATGGGTGGGAATTTAAGTAACTCCTTTATTTTATCATTATACCCCTTGTTGGCTGCTTTCAACAATGTAGTAGTACCTTCCTGAATAGAGAGAGTGAAAAATAAAAGTTGACTATTAACATAAAAAAGAGTGAAATTGTAAAAGTGAGGCATTAGTAACCATTAAAGTCAGAGCCTCCCAAGTACTGGGATTACAGGTGTGCACGACTATGCCCGACTCATTCTTAGTCTTTTTTTGGAGGGGTGGAGGGGGTTGAGGAGCCTCCATACCAATGTCTATAGTGATTGTACTAATTTACAATCCCACCAACAGTGGGTGAGAGTTCCTATTTCCCCACATCTTTGCCAGCATTTATCATCCCTTGTATTACTGATGATGCCATTCTAATTGGGGTTAGATGGAAATTTGCACTCTCACTAACATGTTTGGGGAGGGAGAAAGGGGAGAGGGGAGGGGTACAAAGAGAGAAATACTCCAAGTGACATCTGCATAGATCTTTGTATTACATGGAATCTCACTGTGATATGTAATTACGTTGTATCAATAAAAGTGTTTAAAAAAAAAAGAGTAGGGGGAGGATATAAGTACTTACAGTCTGATGTACCAATAATCTGAGTTTAAGATTATATAAATAATGCTGTTCTAGGGAAAAAATAGTAAAACCATCTGAGTGTTTGAGTGTTTTTGGTTTTTTGTTGTTGTTGTTTTTTGTTTTTTTTGTTTGTTTGTTTTGTTTTTTTTTTTTTTGCGGTACTGGGGATTGAACTCAGGGGCATTCTACCTCCGAGCTCCGAGCTATACCTCCAGCCCTATTTTTTATTCTTTACTTTGAAACCGGGTCTCACTAAGTTGCGGAGTGCCTCGCTAGGTAACTGAGGCTGGCCGTGAACCTGGATCCTCTGGTCTCAGTCTCCCAAATGCTGGGATTACAAGCATGTGCCACCATGCCTGGCTTGAGTGTTTTTTTAAAGTAGTACCATCTGAGTGTTTTTTAAAATTGGTACCTGTTTCTTAGGAAATGTCACTGATAAGGTGACCTTTGTCCAGTCACTTTAGAGGACCTTGTATGCTGACTGATACTCCCAAAAGTGCTAATTGTGTCTCCACGATATTTCTGGCGAAGTCTACCAGGTACAATCTAGGACAAAGAGATGTCATTTTTGGAAGTGAAAATGTGTCAGAGTTAAGTTATATCCTGTTTACACAACTTCAAATATACTGGAGCGCTTTGTTTAGTACTTTCCTAAAATAAAGCCCATGGTAAAATCTGAAGACCTTAATTGTAAACACCAATCAAAAAATATTTTTATTCTCCTCTTTGATTTGATTGAGAGTTTCACTGCATTTTGGATTCTAGGTTGGAAATTATTTCTGATTGTAAGTTAAAAGGCTTTTCTATATTACATTTTATCTACCAGTGCTATTTAAAAATCCAAAGTCATTCTGATTCATGTATGTGACAGTTTGTATTTTATTCTTCTCTTTGGAAGTTTGTAAAATCTTCTGCACTTTTCTGAAAATTTTTAGAATGCCTTTAAGAAAAAAAGGTTAGAAAAATAAAATTAGGTAGAAAAGCAAATATTTATTTTAAATGAAAAAAGGCCAACATGTTATAGATTTTTACAAGTAATTGATAAATACTACAAACCTCTCTCACAAAATCCTGAAGAATATAATAGTTTTTAATAAATGGCCTTTAATTGCCTTACAATATGTAAATAACTCAATAATACATTTTCTTGCTCTTTTGACCTTTTACTCTTTAATATCTTCTTCAAATGACAACAATTTTGTAATATTTTCTACACAGAAAATAGAAAGGAGCCGGGTATGGTGGTGTACACCAGTAATCTCAGTCCTTAGCAGGCTGAGACAGGAGAATCGTGGGTTCAACAACTTAGTGAGGCCCTCAGCAACTTAGTAAAACCCCATTTGAAAACAAAGAATAAAATAGAGCTGAGGGTGTAGCTCAGAGGTTGAATGTCCTGGGTTCAATTCCTAGTAAAACACACACACACACACACACACACACACACACGAATAGAATAGAAAGGCAATTCAGTGTTCCTAGAGCATAGTTGATTAAAATTTATTTGGGGGTCTGGAAGTGTAGTAACCCAGTGGCAGAGCACTTGGCTAGTATGTATGAGACCCTGGATTCTATAAAACATATATATATATATATATATATATATATATATATATATATATAACATATATATATATGTTCTAAAAATATATATATATGTATACATATATATACACATATGTTATATATATATAGTGTGTGTGTGTGTGTGTGTGTGTGTGTGTGCGCACACACGCATGCGCATGAATGCAATACTGAGATTGAACCCAGAGGTACTCTACCTCTGAGCCTTTTCTTTTTTTTTTTTAATTTGGAAAGAGGGTCTTGCTAGGTTACGAAGATTCTCACCATACTGCTAAGGCTAGTCTCAAAACTGTGATCCTCCTAAGTACTGGGATTATAGGTGTGTATCATCATGCCTGGCATAAATTCTTGTCAGTAACTTAGCTTAACTTCTTTCTGCTTTATAATTTATAGTTATAATTCTTTACTGGTAATGTTACATAAATCTGGAAAAATCTCTTGTCTCCATTATCTATTTCTACATAACACATTGCACTAAAACTTAGTAGTTTAAAATAACCACTATTAGCCGGGCGTGGTGGCGCACGCTTGTAATCCCAGCATTCGGGAGGCTGAGACCAGAGGATCCCGGTTCGCGGCCAGCCTCAGCTACCTAGTGAGGCACTCTGCAACTTGGTGAGACTCTGTTTCAAAATAAAGAATAAAAAATAGGGCTGGGGGTGTAGCTCGGAGGTAGAATGCCCCTGAGTTCAATCCCCAGTACTGCAAATAAATAAATAAATAAATAAATAAATAAATAAATAAATAAATAAAATAACCACTATTTTATCTCACAATTTTGTAGGTCAAGAATTTGAGCAGAGCTGGGCGTGGTGGTGCACACTTGGAATCCCAGTACTTGGGAGGCTGAAACAGGAGGATGCCAGGTTTGCTACCAGTTTCAGCAACTTAGGCCCCCTGCAATTTAGTGAGATCCTATTTCAAATTAAAGAATAAAATAGGGCTGGGAGTGTAGCTTAGAGGTAGAATGCCCCAGGGTTCAATCTCCAGTACCCCCCCCCCCAAAAAAAATCTGAGTAGAACTTTTCATAGTGTCAACAAAGTCACTCAGAGGTATTCAGGTGACATGTATCCCAGTGTGGCTGGATTATACTGGGATTCATCTGGGATGTTCTCCCTTTCCATGTAGTCTCAGGATCTCTCCAGGTGGTCTCTCCAGCAAGGTTGCTAGACTTGCTACATAGTTACATAGTGAGTGGCTCATTGCTGCAAATGACACAAGGCCAATGCCTTTCTATTCTATTTTGTGTGTGTGTGTGTGTGTGTGTGTGTGTGTGTGTGTGTGTGTGTGTGTGTTACTAGGAATTGAACCCAGGACATTCAACCTCTGAGCTACACCCTCAGCTCTATTTTATTCTTTGTTTTTTTTTGTACCCAGGTGCATTCTACTTCTGAGCTATACTCCCAGCCCTATTTCATTTTGAAACAGGGTCTCACTAAGTTGCTAAGGGTCTCACTAAATTACAGAGGCTGGCCTCAAACCTTCAGTCCTCATTTCTCAGCCTCACAAGTACTGGGATTATAGGTGTACACCACCACACCCAGCTAACCTGCTAGTATTCTTTTTGTTTTGTTTTGTTGTTTTTTTTTTTTTTTTTTTTTTTTGCGGTACTGGGGATTGAACTCAGGGGCATTCTACCTCCGAGCTAAACTCCCAGCCCTATTTTTTATTCTTTATTTTGAAACTGAGTCTCACTAAGTTGTGGAGTACCTCACTAGGTAGCTGAGGCTGGCCGCAAACCCGGATCCTCCAGTCTCAGCCTCCCAAATGCTGGGATTACAAGCGTGCGCCACCACGCCCGGCTACCTGCTAGTATTCTTAAAGATGAGCTCAGCATTGGCCTTGTGTCAGTTCTGCTGTACTCTATTGGACAGAGCAGTCAGAGAGTATAGGCCCAATCTCTGGTGGGGTCTATTTTCTGTAGCAAAGATTCTGTGGCCACAGTGATTCTGTTCCAGTTCTCTATTGCTACCTAATGAACCACCCCAAAACACCAGAGCTTTAAACAGCAATGTCTCATCGCCTCTTTAGGTTCTGTATATCAACTGGACTCAGCTCCTCTTCCTTGAGAATCCTTCATTCTGTTGAGATCAGATGCAGGCTGAGGCCAGAGGCACCAGAAGGCTTGCATGGACTGGGCATACTCAATAACTTCCTCAACAACTCTCTGGGGCCTCCCCTGGGATGACTGAGACAACTGAGAGACGCTGGCCTTCTCCACATGACTGGCTTAAGATTCCTCCTAATGTGGCAATCTATCTCAGAGTGAATCTATCTCAGAGTCTTATAGGAGGTCTTGCTGCCCCTAGACTGCATATTCCAAGATGCTCCAGGACATCTCAGAACTTAGCCTCAGAGGTCACCCAATCCCTTCTACCATATTTTTCTGGTCCAATCCCAGTAAAACAAGCCAGGCACTTGGAGAGACTGAGACAGGAGTGTCACAAATTTGAAACCAGCCTCAGCCACATAGCAAGGCCCTCTGCAATGTAGTGAGATCCTATTTCAAAATAAAATATGTCCGGGGGTGTAGCTCAGCGTTAGAATGCTCCTTGGTTCAATCCCTAGCACCAAAAAAAAAAAAAAGTAACCCAGCTAGCTAGTGTAGGTTTAAGAGGGAGGAGACCACACAGGATAGTAACAGCAGAAGATATTGGGGCCATCTTTGAGACTAGTCACCACACCCTGAGAAACTTCTTTAGGAGCTCTGCCTGGCACCACGTTCATGTTTCATTGGATCACCTGACATGGTGGAAATACAAGTTTTCCTGGAAGCTGTTCATACACGGGGCCACAACAGCATAACTAAATATGGAAGTGACTTCAGACTATATAACTCCATCACACTTAATCCAAACTGCGCCCCCAACTTAATTTACCCTGAACTAAACCCAAATATGTTGACAAATATGTTGACAGCCTCTACAAAGCCTCCTGGCAGGAGTGACAGAGAGGAGGTTAGGTTGAAGTACAAGGAGTCAGCAGTCTTAACTGATTGGGATTAAAATATTTTGTGTTTGCAAATTTTACAAAAACATCGGGCTATGCGAATACATTTCTAGAATCTTCTCCAGGCCTTTCTGCCTTCCACCTCGTCTCTGCCTCATGCCAGGTTAGCCGCCTTTGAACTTTTCCCACAGCCTCTGTAACTAGTCTCCTGACCTTGGGTTTTAGTTTCCTTCCATTTATTCTTTAGCCTGAAAGAGTAATCATTCTAAAATATAACTTGGACCTGCTTATCATTCTAGCTTAAAATCCTCAATGGCTTTTTGCCATAAAAAAAAAAAAAATTCCTTAATGTAATTTGCAAAGCTTTTCAAAGCTTAGACCATACTATCTTTCAGACTAATCTTTCCTATTGACCTTCAAGCACTCTTTGATTCAATCACACCAAACTATTTTTAATTCCCTGATATCTTTTCAGTCTGGGCCTTCCTGACTCCAAGGTTTGGGTTAGGCACTATATTAGTCACATATGGTAGACTACACTATAAAGAAATGTTGACCCTGAAGTTTCATGGTTATGATGGTATAAAGTTCATTTATGTACATGCAAAATTGAGAGTCAGAATAGCTGTCCTCTGGGTGGTGACCCAGAAACTCTAGTAGCTTCTGTCTTATCACACTAGGGGGAAAGAGCCCGGAGAATACACACACATACACACACCCTCACTACTAAAACCTCCACTCAAAAGTGAACCACAGCCGTGAACCAAGTTAACACAAGTGCTGCCAAGAAGATCACAAGTTTGAGGCCAGCCTCAGCAACTCAGTGAGGCTCTTTCAAAATAAAACATGAGAGCCAGGTGTGGAGGCACACACTTGTAATCCCAGTACTTGGGAGGCTGAGACAGGAGGATCGCAGGTTCCTAGCCAACCTCAGCTTCTTAGTGAGGCCCTCCGCAACTTAGTGAGAACCTGTTTCAAAATAAAGAATAAAAAATAGGGCTGGGGGTGTAGCTCAGAGGTAGAATGCCCCTGGGTTCAATCCCTAGTGCCATAAACAAACAAACAAATAAATAATAAAATAGGGCTGATATGTAGCTCAGAGGTAGAACAACCCTGGGTTCAATCCTCAGTACCCCCCACCCACATACACACATATACACACACAAAGTGAACCACATCCAGGCACAGTGATGCATGCCAGTAACCCCAGTACTTGGGAGTCTGAGATAGGAGGATGGCAGGTTCAACGCCAGCCTCGGCAACTTAGCAAGACCCTGTTTCGAAATCTTTCTCTCTCTCTCTCTCTCTCTCTCTCTCTCTCTCTCTCTCTCTCTCTCTCTCTCTCACACACACACACACACACACACACACACACAATTTAATCTCAAGAGACTAAAGATGTATATAGCTCAGAGGTAGAGCACTTGCCTAGCATGCACAAGGGCCTGGGTTCAAGCCCCATCACTGAGAGGAAAAAAAAATCTATGCGACTTCTGCTCACTGTTCCTTGGCCAGTGAGTAGAACAGTTGGTGATCACCACAAACCTGGTCACATTATCCATCTAAGCTACTCACATCCCACCTCCACCAATCCCACCACACCTTCATCACACCTGTTGCCCAGGTCTTTTTACTATCTGTATCCTTTATTAACATATGGTAAGTTCTGTGAGATGAGGAAACATATTTGTATGGCTACACATTTTGTTCTTTCTTAGAACCCAACAAGATCCAGGCAGCCAATGAATGTTTGATGAATGGATAAAGGAATAAATATTTAAGCTATCAAGTGTTTATGGCAAGGCTCATCCACCATATTCTTTAATCACCTGCGTAAGTTATGAAACTAATTTACATATACCTCTTGCTTGTTTTATTATACTCCTATGAGATAGTTACACATTCTCATGTTATTAATTTCATTTTAAAGATCATGAGGCTTAGAGATTACAGAGGACTTCTTATTGGTCATTAAGCAAAGTTGCTTTGTTCTAATCCTGGATCACATTCTATATCTGGGCAGAAACGGATAAACGTAGCAAACTGATTTGCTTAAACCCTGCATATTCCGAAGGAAGATGAGTCTTCAAGATAGCTCTTGGCCAGTACCAAGTAATCACCCCTGAGCCCTTGGAGTGTTCTACCTGAACAATTATTAAATGTGTTTGTGTACCTGAGGCCTTGGACCATGCTATGTTTATGGTGAATGCCTGTCTGCTCCGGTAAGAGCTGGGGAGTAGTGATAAGAGTCTGAGCAGCAGTGTTAGGTCACATTGTGTTGCCCGGATACATGACTGACCTCCAGTAAAACCTTGGATTCATCAAGGCCAACCTAAACATTCCTAGTCTCGATCATTTTGCATGGTCACTGAGAGAATTATGCTCATCTCATGGGCATTCTCTCAAGGGACCTAGAAACTTGACCTGGTGACTTTTTGGACCTTTCCTGTATACCTTTTTTGCTGATTTTTATCTGTACCTTTTCAAATGAACTGTCACCAAGCATGTGGCAGCTTTTCTGAGTCCTGTAAGTCCTAGTAAGTCAGCAAACCTGAGAGTGGACTTGGACTCCTGAGGACAATCTCTAATATGACATGCTACTTACCTGGCCAGGTTCTGAAGTATATTCATTGTAAACTTGAGCTTTTAGTTGGAAAAGAAGTGCTTTTTATAATTTTTTTTTTTTTGGTGAGGGGGATTGAGCCCAGGACCTCACACATGCTAAGCATGCACTGTACCACTGAGCTACACCTCCAGCACCTTAACTTCTTTATAACAAAATATTACCATGCTATTATTCAGAGATACATAGTATTAGATTGATAGTTGGTTTAAAAAACTCATTAAATAAGCCGGGCATGGTGGCGCACACTTGTAATCCCAGTACTTGGGAGGCTGAAACGGAAAGTAGCCTCGGCTACTTAGTGAGTCCCTCCGCAACTTAGTGAGACCCTGTTTCAAAATAAAGAATAAAAAATAGAGCCGGGCATGGTGGTGCACGCTTATAATCCCAGCATTCGGGAGGCTGAGACCGGAGGATCCGGGTTCGCGGCCAGCCTCAGCTACCTAGTGAGGCACTCTGCAACTTAGTGAGACTCGGTTTCAAAATAAAGAATAAAAAATAGGGCTGGGGGTATAGCTCGGAGGTAGAACGCCCCTGAATTCAATCCCCAGTCCCGCAAAAAAAAAAAAAAAAAAAAATAGAGCTGGGGGTGTAGCTCGGAGATAGAATGCCCCTGGGTTCCATCCCCAGTACTGAAAAAAAAAAAAAAAAAAAAAAAAAACATTTATTAAATTACACAAATAAGAGTTTTAAATAATTCTTGTGCTTCTTGGCAAGCATCAAGTAAATATCCAGCTCTGACTAGCTATCTTAAGGCAAAATGCAGAAAATCAGCTTACAATTTATGAGTTAATTAAAAGTCAGGCTGATTATATCTTTATCTTTTTAGAGAATCATAGGAAACACAGTTTAATTTTAGCAGGGAGATCTGTTATATTTATTTAGAAAAGCAGTTTTGACATGCATCATGATGCAAATCTGATTTGGGAGTCAATAAATCTCTTTCTTAGCCATGATTGAAGCCCTGGGTAAATCTGACCCTCAGCTTGCTCATTTATAACCTGCAATGATAATCTGTTTTCTAACACTTAAGTCAGAGTTAGGAAGAAAAGAGATAGAACATATGAAAAATAGGGAAACAAAGCCATATGTGAACACAAAACACTATTAAAAATTCTCCTTTTGGGGGGGGGGCACTGGGATTGAGCCCAGGGGCTTCTACCCTTGAACTGTAGCAGACGATGTTGATGTTGACTGATTGATTAGAAGTCTCTCGCATGAATGACAATAGAGTCACAGACATTTTATAGAAAATTATTATTATTAGAGAAACAAGACAGCAGAGGGGGCTGGGGAAGAAAGAGATATGTCTCCTACCTTCTTTCGACCAGCATCTTGCTTTTATTGAGGGTTACCAAAACACAATCAAAATAATTGATCACAGGAGATAGCAAAGCAGTCATGGGATGAGTCAGAGAAAATCAACAAGGTAATCACAGATGAATCAGGGAATGAAAGGATACAATTCTGAGAAATAAGGAAGTTGTCAGGGTTTTTGCTTATTGGTCTCATCTGGTCTTTGGAGATTTGTCTGCTTGCAGAAATCTCTACTTGAGTGGACAGTTTGTGTCCCTCCCAAGCCAGACCAAGGTGGCCTCCAAGCTAATGACTAACAATGCTCGCACCATTGAGCCTCACCCAGCCCTTTATTTTATTTCATCTTTTAATTTTTAGATAGGGTCTTGCTAAGTTGCTGAGGATTTCACTAAATTGCTGAGACTGGCCTCAAACCTGTGATCCTCCTGTAATCCAAGTCTTCCAAGTACTAGGATTATAGGTGTGCACAATCAAGTCTGGTACTTTATTAAAAATTCTTTTTTTTAAAAAATTTTTTTATTGTAGTAATTCGTGCAATATAGCATACATCTTTGTTAAGTACGAGTTGTTAACAACATATTTGCACACAATTCTCATTAGACCCCTTCCCCAATTCCCACCCCAATCCCCTCCCCCTCCCTCCCCCTCAGGTTCACTTCGGTGAGTGACCTTGATATGATTGTGTAATTACATCATGTGCTTTAGGGCGTCCCTCTGCCCCCTGGGTCCACTACAATTAAATCAACTTCGTTGCTTATCGAGGATCACTCCTTTTCATCTGGAGACCCTCCTATGCCCCATCTTCTCCCTAGCATCCACATATTAGGGAGAACATATGCTTCTTAACTCTTTGTGACTGACTAATCTCACTTAACATAATGTTTTCCAGTTGCATCCATTTCCCTGCAAAGAACATGATTTTAT
>PVLC010000779.1:0-110425 GCA_004027655.1 Graphiurus murinus
TTTTGCGGTGCTGGGGATTGAACTCAGGGGCATTCTACCTCCAAGCTATACCCCCAGCCCTATTTTTTATTCTTTATTTTGAAACCGGGTCTCACTAAGTTGCGGAGTGCCTCACTAGGTAGCTGAGGCTGGCTGCGAACCCGGATCCTCCGGTCTCAGCCTCCCGAATGCTGGGATTACAAGCGTGCGCCACCACGCCCGGCAGGTAGAGCACTTTTTAAAATCACTTATTATTTTTATTTGAACGACGTATACATATATATATATAAATACCTATTGTCAGAATCCTCTCTTATAATTTCATTTGATTTACAAAAACGAGACAGCAAAATAACCTAGGTCATTAATACTGTACAAAAATAAAACTAGGGGACATGTTTACATTTAGAGCACTTGTTTATCATGTGTAACACCCTGGTTCATGCTCCAGCACTGCAAAAACAAACAAACAAACAAACAAACAAACAACAAAAAGCTGGGAGTTCAAGTGAAGTAGATATATTTTATTTAACTGAATACAGCCAAAACATTATTTTAACATCTGATCAATCAAAAATATCAGTAATGAGATAGTTGAAAAGTTTTAATGAAAAGAGGCTTATTTTTGGCTCATGGAATTTTATTTTTTCTGCTAAGTCTTGGAAATCCAATGTGCATTTTTTTATTGACAACACATTTCAGTTTGGACTAGTTACACTTCAAGAGCTCAAGCAGCTGTGTGTGGCTAATGGCTGCCATACTGGACGGTGCCATTCAGGTTCTCCAGCTGCCCAAATTCTTCACGGCTCCTGGACTTTTCACTTGAAGTTCTCAGTGTCAGCATCATTCTCCAAGTCAGGTTAGGGGCCTGTCCTTCACTGCAGCCCTCATGCTGAGTGGTGATTGCTTATCTGTTTATCTGTCTGCCCTGGGAAAGGCTCTTCCCAGGGGAGTGCTCTGTTCAGTGTGGTAATCTCCTGTCCTGGGCATGAGTTGGAAAAAGCACTTGGTGATTTTGAGTAAATAATAGTGGCACTATTTATATATAATTTAGGGGATGGGAGGCGGTCTTCTAGGGGGCACGGATTTCTTTTTCTCCCCCTTAGGCTTTCTAACAATATTAGAATTAGTGGAGACATTAATGGAATTGTTTATTCTCTGTTTTCGTGTCAGCAATCAAAGTCCATTATCCACCAATTAAAAACTAGAACATCCTCTGGGGAATCTAGGTAAACCTGAAACAAGGTGCCCTGGGTGCATTTAGAGAACTTACCAAACAGAAACCAACGGAAGGTGCCCCTGCACCAGGCTTTGGCACTCCCCTTTGTTGCTCTCCCTCCCCATTGTCCTTTCATTTCCCATTTCTTTGAGGACAACTCATCAATGAACCTAAGAGGAGCATCTGTGTAAAGAAGCCACCAAAGGCAGAAGTGATGGCGACAATGGATAACTCCCCCAAAATAACAAGGGCGAAGGGTTGGGGTGCCTTTAGGCTTCCTGAGCACCTTAGTTGGGGCTGGGGATGGGGTGGTGAGTAGGACCATGAAAAAGCACTACAGTGTTACTTGATCTTCTCTTCCAGAAGTGTGTTGCATCCCTATTTGCTGGGGATAGCTTCTTTGACTCAGCAAATGTTTGAACTCTATATGAGCATTTTTTTTTCTTTTTCTTTGAGAACAAACTGGGTAAAAATGCTTATGCTAAACAATGGAAGCTTCCATCTTCAAGTTGCAAGGGTTTTTTTTTTGTTGTTTGTTTGTTTAGTTTTTTCTTTTGCTTATAAATTATTTTAAACATGTACCAAAGTGCGGAATATGATACAATGAGCCTTTAGGCACCACCACTCAGCTTTAACAATACCTCATGGCCAATCTTTTTTTATCTATCCTTCCACCAACTCCTCATCCTATTTTAGTTTGAAACCAATTCCAGATTTCAACTGCAAATATTTGAAAAAAAGTTTAAAAAAATTAAACTTAGAATGGTTTTTACTTGTTTTACTCTCTCTAGTTTTTCTGGTGAGGTCAGAATTTCCAAGTCAGGTCTCTAGACTGAACGTTATGGTAAATTCTTAGGTATTTAAATGGATGGCTTGTTAATGACATGAGCAACCCAGTTGCTATTAGTTCTTGATTTATGAAGCCACATGTTCAGCTTGTATGACGGATGTCATTAACATCAGGCGTGGCGGGCTCATTCATCTGTCTCTACCCAGTGATCTTCAGTCATGAATGCACTCAACAGATGGGGAATTTCATGGCCACAAATGGAATTGTTTATCCTCTGATTGTTCCCGTGTCAGCAATCAAACTAAATCCATTACCCACCAATAAAAAGATCAGCCTGCTGCCAGTTCAGCTGTGGAAGGAGCCAAAGTTATGTTGAAGGGATTTAGAGTTTAAGAAGGGATAAAAATGCAATAAGAAGCCACATAAAAATTAAGATCCCAGAGAAGAATTTGAGTCTTTCATTATAAAGCTGAAGGTCTTAAGGGATTCAAAGGGGAAAGCCTAGTAATTCAATATTTTCTTTAGCATAAAATATACTCAAGAGACCTCTGGTATAAACATTGCTTTTTTTTTTTTTTTTACTGTGGGTTGATGGCTTTATTATTTCATTAAAAAAAATTACAAGCATCCAAATTGGGCTTTGAAGTAAAAGGAAATGTCAAATTCATAATGGAAAAGCTGCTAAGATGCTAATGGTATTACTACTGGGAGAAAGATTTTCTTTTGTGTGATAAATAGTCTGTTCTTTATAAAGTTATTCCTCAGTGGCTCAGCTCACAGGTTCTCTCTCTCTCTCTCTCTCTCTCTCTCTCTCTCTCTCTCTCTCTCTATATATATATATATATATATATATATATATCTGTGATCTGTGAAATGACAAGGTCTATGGAATCTCCAGCATTCTCATGGGTCAGAGACCAGGACTTTAATAAGTGAATTCTAAAACATTTCTTGCTTTTTGCCAGGTTGTTTTAAAATCAGGGTATGACAAGCAAAAGATATTGATTCCACCTTTCATTCATTAGAGCTGAGGACCTGGGGCATGTAGTCGTAATATTTATTTATTCAAAAAGTTTGAGACTTTGGTCCATGAAAAACTGATAAAAATTAGACTAGTTTCATTCTTTTCCATTTTATTCTTCAAATACATATTGATGACTATATACTGTATGTGCCAGCTATTGTGCTAGATGACCAGGATCTGCAAGGGTCACGACAAGGTCTTTTAATGGATAAGGAAATAAATGATTGTACACAGGATAAGTAGAGGCACACAGAGGATATTACAAGAGCCCAGGGGAGGCTTCATTGAGGGCTCCTTGACTCTTAAGGGAGAAGAATGATGGGGAGATGATAGGGCTAAGGACTGGAGAAGGGGCAGGAGGTTGGGGTGGACAACAGGTGGAGAATGGATTGCAGGGCATTCAGAAATGGAGGCAGGAGTTGGGCACAGTGGCACATGCCTGAAATCCTAGTACTTGAGAGGCTGAGATAGGAGGACCGCTGGTTCAAGGCCAACTTCAGCAACTTAGTGAGATCCTGTTTCAAAATAAAAAAATAAGGTTTGGGATGTAGCTCAGAGGTAGAATGTTCCTAGGTTCAACTCTCAGTACAAAAAAAGAAAAAAAAAGAAAAAAACCAGGAAAACCATTAGGAAAGTAATTGTAGCAGTCTAGGCAAGAAGTGGGTCAGAACCAAGAGGTGTACAGGTGAGTATGTGGGGGTGTGTGTGAAGAGAACAGTGTATAATAATGCACAAGGTTGTTGAAATGACAACACTAAAAACTATATAAAGTGTTCACTAGAACAGAACTCATATAATCTACACTCAATGCTAACTCATAGTCTGGTGGTTTAACATCCATTCCCTCTATTTCTGGAAGCTGAGAAGTCCAACATCAAGATTCAAGCTGATTCACTTCTGGTGCGGGCTCTTGACCTGCTTCTTGCTGTGTGTTCATGTAGCAGAGAGTGAGGACTCTGGTCAATTCATCTCCTTTTTAATGGTACGCATGACTTTGTCACTCCATTCTCATGACTTTGTCAACACCTCCTCAAAGGCCTCACCTCCAAATACCAAAACATTAGGCTTTAGAGCTTCAATACATAAACTCAGAGGGAGACACAAGCATGCAGTCCATAACAGGGACTGAGTAAACCCCAGTGGCCACAGCGCAGCCGAATGGGGAAACAGGAAGACGAGTAAAGGAGAGGGATGACTAGGGATGGGAGGGGATGGGGGAGAGGTGAGCATCCTCCACAAAGTCTCCAGGAGTCCGCCCTGCGGGAAAACTTCCCGAGGATGAGACTCTTTGCAAAGGGAGAAGTGAGCTCAGTGCTGGAGGTCTTGTGAGATGGTGGGGTTTGGGGAACAGAGAACTCATAGGTGCTTCCATGGCAGCTGTGGCTGAGCCTTACTGTTCTGCAGCTGTATGGGAGAAAGGTTTGCTCTTCTTTCTGGATGACTGGGCATCTGCCATCTTTTCAGTCTGTGATAATGGCAGTCCCTTTCTTTATATTTAATAGTTGTCAGTCTCTGTTGCCCAGCACAAGTGTACAACTGATCAGGGACTGGAGGCAGATGGGTGGTTAGTTTAAGGAACTCTTTCTACTTTCAGAAAATAGAAAGTATTTTCTACTAGAAGAAATTCCTTTCTACATGTTCCAGTCAGCATTCTTGCAGCTATAATCTAAAGGATTGACCACATAACTTAGAGGAAAGAAGATTGTTTTTCTTAGGGTTCCAGGTTCAGTCCACCTGAGGCACGAGAGCGAGCTGGGGGAAGAGGAACCATACATATCATCTCCAAGGCCTGACCCGGGGACCATGCTCTACTGGCCTACTGGGTACAACGGATCTATCCACTTCTGGGATTACAGACCTCATGACTCAATGACATCAACTCCAAACATTAATAAACATTAATAATGAGCCTTTAGGGGACATTTTATATCTCACTATAACACTTCATAAGGGTAAAACAAACATTAGATCTGTCCCAGACCAGATAATGGGTTCTTCCTTTCCTTTCCTTTTCCTTCCTTCCTTCCTTCCTTCCTTCCTTCCTTCCTTCCTTCCTTCCTTCCTTCCTTCCTTCCTTCCTTCCTTCCTTTGACCATTCAGTTGAAATACCTCTAACATTGTCCCGACAGCTCATTCACCTGGGGCTGCTGCTTCTTCAGAATCAATCTGTGGCTGTGTGGACTTGTTTCCCCGATAGATTATGAGTTCCCAAGGGAGGGGCTGCCTTACTCATCTCTGTAGCCCCAGAACCTGGCACAGCAGTTGGGTCAAGAGCAAGATCTGTGTCTGGGGCCAAATCACTTGCTACCACTTGGCGGCAGTGCGACCACGATCAGGTTCTGTAACCTCTCCAGAGCTTGGCTTTATCAGCCACAGAATGGGGATAATAGGCACATCTGCCTGATTAGGATATATTGAACATTAAATGACATAAATGAAAGATACTTATAGTGCCTGGCACATAAGAGCTAGGCGTACTATCAATACATACAAAATGCAAACATACTATCAATATTAGGTTTATGATAAATGTTATCAAACTAACACCTGAGGACCTAGTCTCACAAGGCTGATTTTTGGGTACATTTGGGCAATATATTTTACTTCTGGGAGTCTCTATTTTTTAAAAGTTTACCAGTCGAAGAGAGATACCTGCATGGACACCTAAGCAGCACTAAAATGAAGGTATCCCTTGATTATGAAAATAACCTAACTCTAATAAATTATCTAAGCATAAATATCAGAGGGTAATAAAAGCTATTTTGTTATAATATTTATAAAAGATGATACAAATTCCTTAACTTGCTAAAGAACATCTACAAAATACCCGCAGATAACATTATACTTAATGTGAAAGGCAATGCTTTCCCTTTAGGATTGGTGGCAAGACAATGGTGTCTGCTCTTATCATTCTTACTTAAATAGTACTAGAATATTATGCCAGTGCAGTAAGGCAAGAAAAGGAATTAAAGTCATGCAAATTAGAAATGAAGAGATAAAACTTATCCTGCTCACAAATGACATGATTGTCTATGTAGAAAATCACAAAGAATCAGTAACAAAATTTCCAGGATTAATAAGTAAGTACTGCAAGGTTTCAAGATCAAGATCAACATACAACAAGTAATCACATTTCTGTACACTAACAATGAACACATGAAAAAAATCAGAAACGCCATACTATTTGCATTTGTTTCCAAGAAAATTAAATACTTAGATATAAATGTAACAAAACATATAGGATTTAGGTTCTAAAAATTAAGGGAAGTTGATGAAATCAATTAAAGAATACCTAAAGGAATGGAGAGATATGATGTGTTGTGGACTGGAAGACTCAACATATTAAAGATGTCAATTCTCCCCAAATTATCAGTATGCTTAATGAAATTCTTATCAATTCCAGGAAGGTATTTTATTGGCATAGATAAGCTTATTCTAAAATTTTATAAACAAACAGGTGCAGGACCTAGAATACCTACAACAATTTTGAAAATTAAGGATAACTGGGAGGAATCACTCTCTCCAATATTGGCTTACTATATAGCTATAGAAATAGATATAGTGTGGTATTTGCAGAGATACAGACACATGGATCAATACAAACAAATAGAGAATCTGGAAGTTCTCTATTTATGCCCAACTTATGTCCACAAAAATATGCCCAATTGATTTTCGACCAAAGTTCAAAAACAACTAATGGAGAAAAGACTTTTCAACAAATGGTGCTGGAAACATCTACAGGTGCATGTGTGCACACACACACACACACACACACACACACACACACACACACACAACCTCAACCTAAGTCTCATACCTTATACACAAGTTGAATAAAAAATGAATCATAGACTTACATGTGGAACAAATTTTAGGAAAAAAAAAAAAACTACAGAGAAAGTTTTAGAGATCTATGGCTAGGTGGAATTCTTTGACTTCACCCCCAAAATATGATGCATAAAAGAAAAAAGTGACAAATTTGGCCTCATCAAATTAAGAAATTTTGCTCTGTGAAAGAGCCTGTAAGAGTATCTGTAAAGCATCCTTTATAAAACTCAACAGTAAAAAATGAACAATCCAACTAGAAATGGGAGAAAGACATGAACATACATTTCACTGAAAAGGAGATACAGATGGCCAGCCAGCATATGAAAAGATGTTCAACAGCACAAACTATTATAGAAATATGAGTTAAATACACACTAAGAGCTTGCCACAAGCCTACTAGATTGGCTGAAATACAAAATACTTTTTTCTCATATTCAATGCATGGCATAAAGCTCACACTGGTCTCCAGTAAATGTTGCCAAGCCATTACGGGGCCCAGGTGCACAACTGCAAAGCTTCCAGAGATTTCTGACTAGTGGAGCAACTTAGACGCTTGGGAGGAGTCTTGGTGGGGTGGCTCACTTCTGTGCAGCACTCCTTTCACTTGCAGGCCTTGTGTCTTATAGAAAGGAACATTTGTTTGTTGTTCCCTGGTTTTCTGTTTTTGTTTTGTTTTTGGCTATCAAAACAAAGGCTATGAATGTAATAATATAGGCCAGTAGGTTTAGAGACCCATAGAGGGTCCACGAAAAAACTACAGTGGACTCTGATTTATAGTTTCACATAAGAGGCAACAATATGACACTCAAGTAAACTCCCAAGTTTATTTAAAAATTTAACCTATGAACTGTTAAGATGTATAGTCAGCCCTCTAAACTGTGCATCCTGCATCTGTGGATTCAATCAACTGCAGATGAAAAAGATCCAGGGGAAATAATTACAATTGGCACACATACGCCCTCCCTGTTTCTCGCCTCATGACGTCCTGTGCCTCCTTGGAACCATTACCAGATGCAGCCCCTGGACTGAGCACCCCAGAACCCTGTTGCAGCCGGCTGTAGCGTCAACGCCACCTTCAGCCCACGGAACACCAGCCAAGGGCAGCAGGTGTGGTAAGGAAGAAATTGTCTATACCTGCCTCTTTACAATCTGACCGCCTGCCAATCAACCAGCAAGTAAAGAAACGTGACCATTACAGACCGGTACAGTGACATTCCTTGAAATCAGACACCGTCACAAGTCCACTAAACGCCTGTTTTGCAAATGCCTCCTCGAATATGTGATGAGAAAGTGTAGGACTTTATTTTTAAATTTTTAATTATTTTTTGTAGTACTGGGGATTGAACCCAGGGGCATTCTACCTCTGGGTTATACCTCTAGCTTTTTTTGCAGTACTAGAGATTGAACTCAGGGGCGTTCTACCTCCGAGTTATACCCTCAGCCCTATTTTTTATTCTTTATTTTGAAACAGGGTCTCACTAAGTTGTGGAGGGCCTCACTAGGTAGCTCAGGCTGGCTGCGAACCCGGATCCTCCGGTCTCAGCCTCCCAAATGCTGGGATTACAAGCGTGCGCCACCATGCCCGGCTTTCTATTTTTAATTTTTAAATTTTAAATTTTTATTTTTTGGAAACAGGGTCTCACTAGAATGATGAGTCTCACTACTTGCTGAGGCTATCCTCGAACCTGTGATCCTCCTGTCTCAGCCTCCTAAGTACTGGGATTCCAGGTGTGTGCCACCACACCCGGCCTGTGTAGGACTTTAATGCTGATCTTTGAGCTTCCAGAGTGCAGCTACTGATACTTTGCAATGTTAAGTCAAACTAAGTTGACCTGAGGAGGCCTTTGTACACACACACACACACACACACACACACACACACACATTGTCTATGTTGAACATGTATGGACTTTTTTTTTCCTTGCCATTATTCCCTAAACAATACAATATAACAACTATTTACATAGCATTTACATTGTCTTTGGAATTATAAGTACTGTAGAGACGTTTTCAGGTATAGGAGAAGATGTGCATAGGTTCTATGACATCATTTTATATAAGGGACGTGCGCATCCTTGGATGTTGGGATGAGAGGGGTATCCTGGAACCAATTTCCCATAGATGTTGAGGAACATGTGTACCGACATAAAAGAAGAACTGCACTTTACTTTTGTGAGTCTTCCTATAGAGTCTAGCTTGGCCCATCTGTGTGAATAAGCTTTGTTTCATTTCTCGTTGCTCTGTGCTAGTTTTTATTTTGAAGAGAAATAAGACTGAAGGAGAGAGGAAGCAATACTTAAAACAGTGGTGAAGTACCATATCCATAATTTGAAAACATGAATCAAAAGCCATAAATATGTAAAAATTCAATTTGAGGGGGACTTAACCTAAAAATTAACTTAGAATATGAAAAATTCACATGTACATTATTAATTTATTCATTGCCATATTATTGGTGAGAATTCAGAAGCAATATTGATTCCTGTAATAAGAATAGATGATTAAATCCTATTCTATAAACTGTTGTGTACCTTTTAAGATAATAATTATGAAAATTATGTGGCAACCTGGAAAATGCTTAAAATGTCATGGATTATGAGAAAAGATCTGATAATTACACCATCCAAATAAAAAAATGGAAAGGAAATATATCAAATGTTAACAGCTGTGTTTGGGTGATAGGATGCTGAGTAGTTTTTTTTCCTTCCTTTTCTCTCATGATTATTTTAATCAGTTTCCAATTTTATAAATTGGAAACCTATTGAAAGCACCCAAGTTAAAAAGCCAATATTTAAAGCCAAGAAGAATGAGGAATTTTGCCCAGGACAAAATCTCCAACAGTTATTGCAACTTGGGGGGGGGGGCTGCATTTATTCTGAGAGTGATTGGGGTGGTTGGGAAAACAGTGAAATAATAGTAGGAGAAACTAGACCCTCCCATCCCCAGCTGCCAGTAATTCAACCAAGGGCTTCCAGAACCGGTTTCTGTCCATTCACTGTGGCTTGACTCAGGAGACCACTTCCCGCAGGCCATTGTGATGGTGATGGCCTGATCCCTAGCAGCTCCCCGAGGACCAGGCACTTATGGCGGAGCCCTGGCAGCTGTCTGGCTTGGGGTTGCTGGTCATCAGAGACCTGCTGCCTGTGCAACGTTGACCCGGAGGTGAACAGTCCTCTCTCCTCGTCCCCAGAGGCAACAGTGCCTCATTAAGGTACAGTTCCTAATCCAAACAACCATTAATCTTTCTCAGGGTTAAAAGGCCAAAAAAGCAATTTTTTTTTGTGCGCATGTGCACTCTATTTTGATACTGTACTTGTCTGTATTTTACAAGCGAAAATTGACTTCATTGACCACTTGAAAACACAGCTGTGTCCACAGCTACACAATCAATGCCAAGCCCAACGTAGCCCTTCCTGTGCACGGGAAAGGCTACTACTGTGCAAAACCAGTCAGCTGTTTATTGTGGCGCTTGACAATAAGTCGTAGATATATGGCCCACTTGAAACAAATTAGTGTTTCATATCAAAGTACATTAGAGATGTGTATGTATTTTAAGTGAGAATGCTGTCATGTATGATAGCTCTATGAAGTGTTATACAAACTCTTGAATTCATTATTCTTTTAATTTTCCTTACCTTGGCAAGTAAATTAATCCAAGTAAGTGGAGCTGTGAGTCTCAAGGATTTTTTTTTTTTAAGGAAATCAATAGAAAAATAGGCTTTGAAACGAGAAAAATGCAACATTAAAGTTTGTAGAATTGGGCCTGATATTCTTTCTTACACTAAATATATAGCTGGTAATTCAGTATGTCACGAAACACATCTTTTCCATATTTTCAATGACCAAAATGATGAGTATCAAGATAAAAATCACTAAGGCTTCCTAAATCTGTTTTTTCACGCTTGACCTTTAAATTCTTCCTCTACGGAGTGATCATCAATATGAATACCAAACACTTCCTCTGGTGAGTCACATTTAGACATCTGACGACTGTTAGGGAAGATATCAAACATTTAGGGACAGAGAATTCTTTCTCTCTCTCTCTCAGTACGGGGGATTGAACCCAGGGATGTTTTATCTCTAGCTATATCCTCAGTCCTATTCCTTTTTTTTTTTGGTGTGCTGGCCTCGAACTTGTAATCCTCCTGTCTTAGCCTCCCAAGTATAGGGATTACAGGCATGCACCACCATGCCCAGTTAGAGAATTTATTTTTATATCTCAGATTATTTTACATTAAATTTCCCAAATTCAAAAATCTCACATTAAAGATTAAGTAATGCCTAAGACCTAGTCATAGCATTTTAAAGCTGGCAGAGCTCTTGGTGAATAAAGAGGCTTTTGACCTCTAGTCTAATGTTTTCCTAATGATGTCATAGCACATTGTAGAATATATAGTCATCCCTCTGTATCTGTGGGTTCCATATCTGTAATTAAACCAACTGCAGATTGAAAATATCGGCAAAAAAAGATTTCATAAAGTTTCAAAAAGCAAAATTTGAATTTGCCTAATGGCGAGGTTACTGAATGATATGAATGAAGTGGTGCCTAGGCACACCCTGCCGTAGCCTCCTGCTATTTCATAAATCCTCTGTCTCTCTCCAGCACTAGTTTGTTAAGAGTATTTCTTACCTCAGGTCTTGTTTGTGTACTGTGAAGTTAGGCATACAATGATTGTGTCTGTACTGAACACATACAGACTTTTTTTCGTTGTCATTAGTCCCTAAACAATAAAAACATAACAAGCACTTATACGGTATATTAGGTATTATAAATAATCTACAGACTATTTAAAGTATATGGGAGAATGTGGGTATGTTATATGCAAATACTATGCCATTTTATATGAGGGACATGAACGTCTGAAAGGTTTTATATCTTCATGGAGTCCTGGAAGTAATCCTTGAATATATAGAGGAATGACTGTATTATAAGAGTCTCTAACTTATCCAGACCTTTTTTTTTTTCCCAAGGTGGTGGTGGTGAGGAGGAAAATTTATCTGCATATGTAAAGTTGTACGTGTGTGTGTGTGTGTGTGTGTGTGTGTGTGTGTGTGTATTGGATTTTACCTTCTAAATATCAGTTACTTGTATTTTTATAAAATAAGGTTAATCTGATTTAAAATATCAAAATGACATTTTTCTTTCTCTCTCTCTCTCTCTTTTAATCTCCCATGCTGGGGATTGAACCCAGGGTCTTGTACATACTATGCAAGTGCTCTGCCACTGAGCTTTAACCCCCATCCCCTCCTTATCCTTTTTTAAAATTAGAAAATTTCTTGTTTTAACAAATCCAAACAATACAGATGTTTATAAAATATAAAGTGAAAGCATAAAATACAAAGTGAACATTTTCTCCTAATTCTCCATATTCCAAATTCCATTTCTCCAATAACTTTCAATATTTTGATGTGTATCTTTTCTATGTCAACATGTTTATGTGTAATTGAAAATAAAAGTCAGACCATGTCAATATATAATTTTTCTGCAATCTATTTTTTGCCAACATCTATTATATAATAGATATATTTCCAAGAGTTTAATTCATTCTTATGAATAACACTATCGTATCCCACTGTTTAATATATGATGATTTATTTATATATTATTAGTGAATGTTTAGGTTATTTCAATATTTGTATTACTTGATAAAGTACTGCTAGAAACATCCTTGTTATATTTCTTTACATTCTTGTGCTATTTCCAGGGGATACATTTCTAGACATGAAGTCGCTGGGCATAGGGCATATACATTTACATATTCGATAGATAATGAGTTTTTGTCCTTTGGACACATGGAGCAGAGGCAGGCTGTTCTGTGGGGTTTGGCCCAGGAACACTCACCCCAGAAGTCTGGCCCAAGGGGGATGATATAGTGGGCATTTGTTCTGCTTGTTTCAAGAAAATAGCTTGACTCTGAACACTGGGGAATCTCCTGCAGGAAAAATTCCTATCACATTCAAATTGGTTGCAGGTAAGAAGTGTGTGCAGATGAGAGGGCAGGGCTCTAGCCTGATCAGCTTCGATTCTTAGAACGACAATGGCCAACGGTAACTCAGGTAAGAGGGCAATTAATACAGTTTCATTGAAGCTTCAAACAGTGCAGACAGATCCTCTTCCGACTGGGGACGGGGTGCAAGCTTGGTGACCCTTTCCTGAAACAGTAAATAGGAGAGTTACCCAAGGCTTCCAAAAGAACACCTATAAAAGTTATGAGGTAGCTTGGTGTGGTGGCACACACTTGTAATCCCAGTACTTAGGAGGATGAGACAGGAGGATCGCAGGTTCGCCTCAGCAACTTAGTGAGAATCCTCAGTGCCAAAAAAAAAAAAAAGGCCTAGGAGTGTAGCTTTTGAAAGCTTTATGGGAAAGAGACTTTACTTGATAAGCCTCTGGGTTAGTAATTAGCTAGTACAGAGCATACAAAAAATTATTTGTAAAGATATGACTTTAAAAGCCATTGTTTCTTATGACCAAATTAATTTGCATAACCTTATAACTATTTTTGGTACTGAGGATTGAACCCAGAGGCATTCTATCTCTGTGCTTCTGGCCCAATCTGCAGAACCAAACCAGCTGCTGGGAAATCACCTCTACAATGATCAAACTGGGTCAGTCAACAGCCTCTGCCAGTTCCCGAGTACAGAGAGCCTCACCCAGGCACAAAGAGTGCTGCCAAAGAAAACCTAACTGTTCGTCCATGACTTTCAAGACCATATATTTTGCAACTTGGACTTATGGTATATTAAAAAAGGAATTCCAGAGGACATGAGCTTCCAGGTTACATGCGACAAGTGATTCCCTTTTTTCTGTTAACTAAGGTTTTATCTCTACGTTTTCAAACTAGTTTTTTTCCTCAACAATTATTTTGAATCAAGTCAGTAAAGACAGCCCACTAGCCCATACAGCCTATGGTGATTTATACTTTCTCACTGGCTCCGTTATTGCAAGGGCCTAGAAGATGTGATGGCTACCCTGTGGCCTAAGTGAATTAAGAACTGTGCTGTTTGGGGGGGCCTCCCTTTCCATAGGTCTCTGGCTCTGTTTTCTAGGGTAAGCACATGTTTGGAAGCATACTTGCTAATAGGAAAGCTCACCAGGACAGACAGAACTTGTGCCAGGCCTATGAGAATGTTCAACACAGTGAGTGGTGCTCTTGTCGAGTTAATGAGAATGGGAAGGGGAGCTACTGGCATTTCAAAGGTCACACACACAAGATGGAATTCTGACTCAGCCTTCTCCGCTCATTTTCCTTATCTCAGAAATGACACCCAGCAGCTCCAATGAAAACTTAGCACCTACCCTTGAGTTCTCTTTCCCTGGCTCTGCAAGTTCAACCCATCAGCAGGTCTATCACACCTGCCTCAAAACGAATCCCCAATCCGAGCACTTCTCACCTCCGGTTGCAGGATATTGGCCTCCGAGGCCTCCTCCATGGTGGTTTCCACTTTTGCCCCTACAAGTCATTCTCTCCAAAGCGCCCAGAGGATTGCTTTTCCTAGCACAAATCTGATCATGCCATTCCGGGGCTTAATGCTCTTGGATAACTTCTCCGACATGATTAGAGCAAAATCATGTTCTCTGATGTTGCCCCGACCTGGCACCGCTCCACCACAGCTCTCTCCTCTCTCACTGGTTCATCTTACTAGTCCCACCGTTCCTTTTAAATGTATACCTTTTATTCTCTGCCTGTGCAGCAACCTTTACAGGATCATTCCCGGTAGAAAACTTCTCACAAGACTTCCCCACCCTGCTGAGTTCCTCTGTGTTGTTCCTGCAAGGTTACTCTCTACATCATTACAGGTTTTCCTTCACACCACTAAGCAATATCTGAAATTATTTCATTTCTATCTTATTTATAAAGAACTGCTTGTCTCCCCTCAATAGAACATAAGTTCTAGGAAGGAGGGAAGGGACTTTATTTTCTTCCTACTATATCCCAGACAATGCATGATTTCAATTCATATTTTTTTTCTGGAAAAAAGAAAAACAAAAAGAAGAAATGACACGCTGACAAATCAACTCCGATAGATCAATAATCTAAGAGTGTAAACCCTAAAATATTTAGAAGAGCACATGGAGAAAGCTTCATGGCATTGGACTTGGCAACGATTTCTTCGATATGACACCAAAACACAGGCAAATAAGGAAAAAAAAAAAAAACAAACCATAACCTGGATGAGATCAAAATTTAAAACTTTTGTGCATCAAAAGACACTAGCAATACTTGGGAGGTCGAGACAGGAGGATCACAGGTTCGAGGACAACTTTAGCATTGTAGCAAGACTCTGAGCAACAAAGCAAGAGAGACTCTGTCTCAAAACAAAAAAATAAAAAGGGGTTGCGGGTGTAGCTCAGAGGTAGAATGCCCCTGGGTTCAATCCCTACATACAAAAGAAGACACTAGCAAGAGAATAAAAAGACAACTCACAAAACATGGGAAAATATTTGTGAATCATATATCTGATATGGGATTAATGTGCAGAATGTAAAACTATTCTTATAATTCAACAACAAAAACCCAAACATTTCAATTTAAAAATAAGAAAAGAACTTGAATATTTTTCCAAAGAAAAAATATATAAATAACCAATAAGCACATGATAAAATGCTCAACATTATTAGTCACAAGGGAAATGCAAATCAAAACCTTAACTAGATGCCACCTCACACCCATCAGGATGGCTAATATAAAATAAATGGAAAATAACAGGTGTTGGTGAAGATGTGGAGAATTTGGAACCTAATGGAAATGTAAAACGGCGCAGTAACTATGAAAAATGGGTTGGCAGTTCCTCAAAAAAAATTAAACATAGAATAACCATATGACCTAACAATTCTAATCCTAGCGATAGACCCTAAAGAAAGCAGGGGCTCAGATAGATACTTGTACACCAGTGTTCATAGAAGCATTTTTTATAACAGCCAAAAGGTGGACATAGTCTATGTCTATCAACATATAAATACAATGAAATACTATTTAGCCATAAACAGGAACGAACTTCTGACACATGCTACAATGTGGGTGAACACCGACGACATTATGGTAGGCGAAAAAAGCCATTCACAAAGAACAGATACTGTATGATTCCACTTATACAAGGTACCTAGAATAGGCAAATTCAGAGACAGAAAGTAGAATAGACTTGTTTATGGTTCTACAATCACGCAAGCAATCAATCAATCAATCATCTATCTATTATCTATGTTTACCATAGGGTGAAGAAATAAAGCTCAGTGTTTCCTACAGCCATGGATGACAATGATGATTACTGAGGAAGAGTCTTATCTGATGAGCTCAAAGACCCTCAACATGATACCGTTTCTCTTTGGTAAAACAGTTCAGGGCTCTCAGAAGTACCTGAAGCCAGGCCTGAGCTGAATTTCTCTTTCACAGTTCTAACTCCCAATGACTCATTAAATGTGGGCAAAGACAAAGTTTGTGACATGTCGCTAGACCTATCAGCTATGCCATATAAAGGCTAAACTCAGAAGAAAAATGTGTTAGCAATGTGCTATTATTTATAGACATGTAAGACGAAATAACAACTGATTAATCTGGGCACTGAAATAAACTCAGACTTCTACTTTTAGCACATTCATAAAATGACAACATTTCAGCTGGCCTGTCTACCAGGGAGTGGAAGCACTCATTTGGGTAGGCAGCTCTCCTCGGTAATGAAATGTTTTGATTTGAAATGTAAATGTTTCTTTCCAGAGGTTTCAGAAATCCAGCTCGGAAGATTAATTTACTCTTGCCTGCTCCCTGCGCTCTCCCTGTGGCCGTCGGTGCCTCTGTACACAGGGCTGCTATGTGTTGCCACCAGCAGGGGCTGTGGTGTTTGGTTAAGAATACTGGTCTGGTTGTTCCTTCCAGAGAAAACTGATTCCCGGTTACTGAACATAAAAGAACCTTTATCAAACGTTGACTGCATGAAATAAACTTTTTGGTAATATTCTTTGCAGGAACCAGTATACCTTCTCACTACCTTAAATCTTACAGACACAAATAAATGAAGATTAGTTTACCATATGCACAAATTTCTGAAGTTGCAATAGTGTTCCTAAATGATCACTGCTACCAAAGCTCAAAACAACAACAACAAAAAACAACCCCATAGTAGTTCTTCACCTGCAGAATGGACAAGCTCATTTCTAAGATCCTGTCCAAAATTCCTATGAGTCTGTGAAGATATGCATATCCTAATCACATTGACTTCAAAATAGAATCAGTGCTAGTTAATTTAAATTAACTATGTTTCTCTTAATCATGGAAACATGATCAAAGGTAAAGGCCATATACATCTTGGGATGGCTTTATGAATACAGCTTGAGGAAAACCTGGCTTCCTACTTTAAACCATGACTTACATTTGAAAGATTCCACTGACCTCTGATCTTTTATGAAACTAAGAAATTTATTTCATCTAATTAAGATGTTGCTTCTATGATTTCCCACCATGACATGTACAAAGAGGGATTCAGAATGATATCTAACTAACTTGCTATGTCAGTGGATGGTCTCACAAATATGAGTCTGGATCTATTGCTGTCTGGAATAGCTTTGGAAAGTGAAATACTACAGTTTCACCTGAAAATCATAGATACCATTCTTGGAAGTGGACAAACACATATTCCTGAACACTGTCCTGGGCTAAACAGAACTTTTAAGAGGCCCTCTTGCAGAATGGGCAGTATTACTGGGACCGTGCTATAAAACTAGAAGCTATATAATAATCATGGTGACCCCCAGCCTATATATAGTGCCCCTGGGAAGGCTTTCATGGCTTCCCTGTATTTGGCCAAGTCCTAGTCAGTCAAAGGAAACATTTCAAAAGTTACCACCATCAACCATTAAGCTCACCTGGTCAGAGGATGTAGGAGGAGAAGGCTGCAGGTACGTATTTATTTAACTTGCTTACTAGCCTGTGCTAGGTGCAATAAAGGATGGATGAACAAAGTAGATATTTCCCGCATCTAGTAGGTTTGGATAAAACAGCTTAAAACAACGGTGGTGGTCTTAGAAGGTCTTTTTTTTTTTTTTTTTTTTTTTTTTTTTTGTATATTTAGTCTCTTGAACTTACAGGCTATAACTAAGGGTTTATGGGCTGCTTAGGGGGCTATGCAACATTGTTTCTCATTCATTTATATTTTTATGTAATTGAATCCACTGGGCCTGAATTAGGGAAACTGGTGACCCATGAGCCGTATTTCATTTGTACATTAGAAAACCAGGAAAAATTTAACAGAAACATCTGGTCTGCTAATTGTTCTTGAAAACCGAAAGTTCTATTAACAGGAGGGCCTGACTTTCTGCTCATTGATAATGAATTGTAGCTGAATAGCTGCTCACCCGATGAGATAGTCATGTACTTTCCGGTTCACCAAAGTCCCCACTACTCCCTGTTAACTACTTCGTCCATTACTATTACCTACTTGGGTTCTGCAGACATGAGTCTGTAAACTGGACCTACACAAGCATCATCTTGTGTGAGTGGTGAGGCTGTCGGTATTCTAAACAGTGATGAAGTAGGGAAGAAGCAGCTAGCTCCAGGCCCTTGCTTACCTGGAGTGAAAAGAGTAGAAAGCACTGCTTCTTGTGATTAAGAAGGATGCTGTGGACATTCTAGGTCTTAGCTCTGTTTCAGGGTCAGAGAGAGAGCCATGAATGCTTTTACTCTGGCCAGAGACGCCCCATCATATTATAATGATCCCTGCCTCTGCCACTCTGGCCAGGAGGACCAAGGGAGCACTCTGGGGATGGCAATCATGGAGGGATCCAGCAACCAAGTGCTCATGGCTTGGAGCTCGGTACTTGATGGTGAATTGCAATGAACAGAATCTTGGCCAGTTAGGATCAGCTGCACTAGCTCAAGAGAAGTTCAACAAAGGATCAACTCTCTTCATAATTCCTGGGAGAGGGAGTTCTAAATCTATTATGGTTCTTTCAAATAAAGGATGGAAACTCAGTTTACATTCTTTACCAACATTTAAATAAATAAGACCCAGAGGAACACAGACATGTCTACAATATCCCGTCTTCTGCCATGTACGTTTCTATCACTGTGAGCCTCATTATGATGTATAATTACAACGTACCAATAAACATATTACAAAATACAACCTTCCAAATTCATTCAAAAGCAATTTTGTAATAGTTTTCTTAAATGGCATGCCTATTTGTGCCCAAATAGTAGGAATTTGTAACTCTTTATAATGGGAAATAATATTAGCAGTCCTTTTGGAACAGCTTTGCATAATTTTATAGAGAGCCCTTACAAGCACAGAAATGGGAAAAAGGGAAAGTTTTCACACAGCTCAAGATCAACTTGGTTGTTTCTGTCTTGAGTTTCCATAAAGGATCCTTTAATTTTTACCATAAAGTCTTCACCTAAGGGACCGTTTTACGGAAGATCATACAGGCAAAGGAGCCTGGCTCCCTTCCTGCTGGGGAGCAGGGAGCTGCTGTGTGCTGTGGAGGAGACGGAGAACAGCTGGAGGCGCCATGGATTTCCATCTCCCCTAACCTGCCCAAGTAGAACCTGTTTTCTGGAGGCTCTGTGTCCCTTAGCAGGCATGAGGGTTGCGCTGTGCCTCTTACCTGGGGCAGTGTGCCTTTCACTAATGCAGGGATATCGGCCTTGGTATAACCAATGGCAGCGAGGCCATCATCAACGTTCAGATCAAATAAGAATTTCCGGAGCGTGTCTGCCAACACAGGCCCAGCATCTTGGATCCTGGCAGTGCGTGTGTCAGCTCCTAGAAGACAGGAAGTGCAGACTGTAGAGAGTGTGAGAGAGCGAGAGGGCGAGAGAGAGAGAGAGAGAGAGAGAGAGAGAGAGAGAGAGAGAGAGAGAGAGAGAGAGAGAGAGAGAGAGAGAGAGAGAGAAACACACACAGCAGGCTCTGGGTATCATTCAGCCACAAGATCAGCCGAGTGTGTACCCACTGCCATCTCTACACTGAGAACCAGAGCACCAACTGTGCCTCCCCCAAGGTGCTTAAAGGTCAATGATCAACCTGAAAGAAAACACATTGGCAAGGACAGACCAAGGAACCAAGAGGCTCTGTAAGAGAAGTCAGCTGGGGTTAACTTGGTTGCTCCCATTTCCAAGGAACAACCAGTTCCTGCCTGCTCACCCCATGTGTAGGGAAGAAGAAGAAAAGAGGCAAGAAAGAGATGCAGAAAGGAGGCCAGGAGAGAAGGCCAGTTGGCCTGAGGAGGAAGGAGCATGGGTAGGAGAAACAGCTTATGTGCTTTTCAAGGCTTGGAATTTGCTGACATCTAGAGGTGTGCATGTTCAACGTCTTTGCTCACAGGAACTTCCTAGAAAAAGACTAGCTCTTTGCAAACGCCTTGAGAGTCAAGGACACAGAAGCACGGTAATCTCACATTAACTGTCAAAAAGGAAAAAAAAAAAAAAGTATGGCAACAATGGGTTACAGGTGACCAGCAGAGGAAACACTTCTTCTCTGTAGCTATAAAACTTTAAAATTTTGGATTCTGTTGCCAAAGGCAGGGAGGTCGCTCTCATTAAATATTACAGCACAGTTGGGCAAAAAGCAAGGACACCAAGACTCTCAGAGAACAGTGTTTTTTGTGTGAATACTAAGAGATCAGTGAAGAGGCAAGAAGGCTGCCAAGGTTTACAGATTTATAAGGACAGAGTTTTGATATAATTAATAATTAATACTCATAATCATAGAGATGTTGATCTGGAAGAGCCATGGGGTTCTGTCTTTAGAGAGAGTGAAAATTCCTAGAGGAAGGGCACTGAGGTCCCACCCCTGAGCGCCCGCCCTGTTCCCCATCTCTTGGAGTGGAACACTCCCTGCCAGGAAGGGAAGCGAGTGCAGCACTGCATGAAGTCTTTCCGAGCCTCCGAAGGAGACTAGGACCCAAGCTCACCTGATAACCAGGCATGTTACCAACTCAGGTTTCAGCTTTCCTTCCTGTGATGGTGAGAACTGTTTAGTAATCTAGGAAAAGGTATAATAGAACCAGATACAGGTCAGATGAAGGGCCCCTGGATGAAAGCTAAGCCTTGCCTAACACGACCAGTCTATTACCCAGAGGCAGCTAAAATATGGGTGAGGTGGAGAGGCAACACATGATATAGGGTTTATGATATTTTCACGTTCTAGGATGCCTGCCATAAAACACACCATTATAAACCAGGCATGGTGGCACACGCTTATAATCCCAGCATTTGGGAGGCTGAGAATGGAGAATCTGGGTTCGCGGCCAGCCTCAGCTACTTAGTGAGGCACTCTGCAACTTAGTGAGACCCTGTTTCAAAATAAAGAATAAAAAATAGGACTGGGGGTGTAGCCCGGAGGTAGAATGCCCCTGAGTTCTATCCCCAGTACTGCAAAAAACAAAACAAAACAAAACAAAACAAAAACACCATTATAACTTCTGGGTTTTCCTATGAAGTTTTTTCAGAGACAAGAGATTAAGAGCATGCATGCATGAGAGAGAGAGAGAGAGAAAGAGAGAGAGAGAGAGAGAGAGAGAGAGAGAGAGAGAGAGAGAGAGAGGAAGGGAAGGGGAGAGAGAATATCTAAACTTATGAATATTTAATATCCTAGGTATTGGATAATATTAAAATTTCCTATTTGAGAAGGAAAAATATAGGTCCTTCCAGCCTATATTTTATCTAACGGGGGAAGGGCTTTCTTGGTAGGTAATGTAGATGGTCGCCTGGCATGCGAACTTTAAGTTCTCTAAGATTTTCTCCATTTACCACCAGTCTAGCCTGCAATTTGGCCTCTCATCCCATTTGCACTGTTTGCATGTTTACAAAGACAGTTGCATCCCGACATCTCCAATCCAAAGGGAAAGGGGACGCAGGATTTTCGGGAAAGTTGCAGCGTGTTCTCACAGCACTGGCTGGGAAATCAGGCCAGCCTGGGCTCCTGACATTAACATTCTCAGCACAGCACCTGGAACTGAGTGGGAGCACAAATGGCCAGTGTGAGAAAAGCCAGGGGGAAGCCGGGCACACGGAGGATGTCTGTGGTTGTTCCTGCCTCCCTGGAAATAGTCTCTCCAACGGTTGCAGCTAGACGAGCACAGTGAAGTTTTCTTTTTAGCTTTTCCCTTCCTACCTTAGACACAAGTAGGGGAAGGAGATGTTTTTCAAATTAATCAAACACTCAAGTCTGCTTAAAAGAGTTCTCGTTTCAGAAAACCACCGATATTTTACTTTCCACTATAGCAATCAGGAGCATCATTTTACTTTTGGAAGATTCAAAAGGCATGGTGGATATCTTATTATAGACATTTTTATTCTACAGTACAGCAAACAGATTGCTCATTTGGGATCTATTTTACAAGGTCTCTTGTGTTTAGTTTCCCTATGATTGGGGCCTTATTGTTGCTTCCTGATTTAGATTCATTTTATTGTCAATTCAACATAGCAAAAGCCAATTATAACATCAATAGTATATACAGAGTTATACTTTCCTTGGGGATGAAAGCAAAGGAAATAATGTTGCTACAAACTTAGAAGAATCAACATTTGGTTCTGTTTCATTCTTGACAGACTCTTAGACACACACAAAAAATACAGTATTTTAGTGCTAGATAGGGCTTTGAGCAAGTGATGGATATGCTATTATCAATCTACTCCAAAACTACCTTTTATTTTTTTGGTATCATTCTTTATGCTGATACTCAGAAGCAATCCTAGGAAACACTCCACCTGTGTAGGTCACAGATTTATGAGTAATGGTTCATACCCAATATTTCCGCTGTCTCCAGGTGCCGCTCTGGAAACATCTGGGCCGTGAAAGTGAACACCGCTGGGGACGTGAGCACCACAGAAAGGCCATGGGGCTGGGGAGAGAGGGACGACAAAGCTGCTCTTTCTGTTGCACACTCTGGACACTATTTTATTTCAAGCAGTTAAGAATGAGCAAATATGGGCTGGAGATGTAGCTCAGTGGTAGAGCACTTGTCTAGCATACATGAGGCCCTGGGTTCAATCCCCAGCACCACAAAAAATAGCAAGCAAACAAAACAAAAAATATGACAAATATATTTATGGAAAATGTGAAGAATATAATATGTAATGAAATAATTTATTATGAATTATTTTTACCACCAGTGGGTGATCTACATTGTAATCCTTTGCTTTATACGTCTTCACTAAACCTGAAATTGGATAAGACATCCCATGGCTAGAAAAGAAGAAAAAAGTTTTTATGTTGACAATACAGATATCAGAATTCACATCAGTAACATAAAGACATTTATGGGAGAGCCCTTCATAGTCTCTGGACCATGTCATCACCTCATAGAGTTATATGTTCTACTTTCTTTGACATAAGGATATACTATGATGTATTCCCAGTTTAGTATATTCATTAGTAAAACCTTTGCAATGGTCAAATTCAAGTCATAGAATTGTATGCCATTCAATGACATGCAAGCTGGACAACCAGTGATTTGTCTTTCCAATAATTGATAGATTCTTTTAAATGTTATATATTAATGGCATTGAATCATAATGGGATATTCTAGTCTGAGAAACTATGTTAACCAATTCTAGTTTAACTGATTTCTTTTGCCTAAATTCTACCTTAAGGATTTATTTAGATTTAGTTGTCATCAAGAAGAGGCATTGTTTTTTGTTTTGTTTTGCGGTACTGGGGATTGAACTCAGGGGCATCCTACCTCTGAGCTGTACCCCCAGCCCTATTTTTTATTCTTTATTTTGAAACAGGGTCTCACTAAGTTGGGGAGGGCCTCACTAAGTAGCTGAGGCTGGCCACGAACCCGGATCCTCTGGTCTCAGCCTCCCAAGTACTGGGATTACAAACTTGCACCACCATGCCCAGCTATGGTTTTTTTTTTGTTTTTGTTTTTTTGCAGTACTGGGGATTGAACTCAGGGGCATTCTACCTCCGAGCTACACCCCCAGCCCTATTTTTTATTCTTTTATTTTGAAACCGAGTCTCACTAAGTTTCAGAGTGCCTCACTAGGTAGCTGAGGCTGGCCGCGAACGCGGATCCTCCGGTCTTAGCCTCCCGAATGCTGGGATTACAAGCATGCGCCACCATGCCCGGCTCATGGTTTTTGTTTTTAATGAAACGATTTTTATGTTCTCTTGAATTCTCAGTGAACAAATAAGGAAATATTATAGTTTACTAGCTGATTCAGAAGACAAGTACTGTCACAAGTTAATATATTTGTAATTAATATAGTAAAAATGAAATTCTTTACATGAGTAAAATGGTCTGTAGGTTTTTCAGTTTGGGTTATAGGATGACTGTGCTTCTTCAGTAAAAGATTTACATTTCATCAAAAGAAGTATTTTGGTGAATTATGAAAATATTTATTAAAAAAGTAGCTCTCAGCCCATCCTTCATGAAACAAATCAGAAGCTATTGGTTATCTGAGTTTTTGAGTACTTTGGAATGTGCTTTACTTCTCTTGGGCTCAGAAAATTATTTCTTAGCGTGCTTTCTGGATGTCATAGGGTTCATGTAGCTTTTAAAGGTAATTTTCTAACAATTTTTAAAATTTTAGGTTAATTGCTTTTAACAGTTGTCTATGATCTTTGTAGAAGGTAAAAATTACCCACAATCCTATTTACTTCTAGTTATTTCATGCATTCATGTATTTAATGATCATATATGCCTATAGTTTTATACATTGTTTTTATTCCTTAGTATTCTTTGTGAACATTTTCCCACATAAATTTGTTCTAAAGCATTATTTTTATTAGTACTGTGCTTTTGCTAATCATTAACTGTTGGAAACTTAGATTGCATCCAAAATTTTCAATTGTTAATAATATTTAGGCAAATATACTTTTAAGGCAATTTGTTGATCATATCATGGATACTTTAGGCTATGAATTAGTGGGCCATGGGGTATATATTTTTCAGGCTCTGGGTACATTTTGTTCACTTGCTTTTTTGAAAGATGTAACTAATTTATGCTCCATCAGCAGCCCCATTTGAGGACTGCTATTTTTTTGCACTCACCCTACAAAGGCCTACTTTCAGTTCTCAGTGTTCACTGGTCTTCAATTTTAAAGTAACATACTAAAGATCCTACCAAACAGATAAATTCTGGGATATTTACAAAGATTTTCATCCCTTTCTGTGTGTGTGTGTGTGTGTGTGTGTGTGTGAGAGAGAGAGAGAGAGAGAGAGAGAGAGAGAGAGAGAGAGAGAGAGAGAGAGAGAAAGCCCGAGTGATTAG
The DNA here is from genome assembly GCA_004027655.1 of Graphiurus murinus. NCBI lineage: Eukaryota > Metazoa > Chordata > Mammalia > Rodentia > Gliridae > Graphiurus > Graphiurus murinus. Next base: position 25,056 of record PVLC010000779.1, read on the forward strand.
GGGAGAGAAATCCTGTATTTGAGGTTTTAAAAATCTACAACATGCTGAAGAGGTGGAGAAATCAGAACTTGGGAGGCTGAGGCAGGAGAATTGCAGGTTTGGGGCCAGCGTCAATTACTTAATGGGGCCCTTTGCTACTTAGTGAGACCCTTTTTCCAAATAAAGAATAAAAAATAGAGCTGGGGGTGTAGCTCAGAAGTAGAGTGCCCCTGGGTCCAATCCCCAGTACCACAAAAGAAAAAAAAAAAAAGCCATGACCCAATACTGCATTCAAACTAAGAAAATATTTTTTAGGGACCTTATATTAAATTCTGCCTTCTATAGAATATTTAAATATTAGTGCTTGTCTTAAATTACAAATATTTGTTTTAAAATTTTTAAAAGCAATAGCTTGAGCAATAAAATTTCATATTCACTCACCACAGATGAACACCAGCATTTCCAAAGCCAATGCCTGCGAAAGCACTGGCCAAGTGCATATTAGACCTTGATTCCAGATCATCAGGGTTCCTGACAGCCCTGTGAATTATATAAATACTGGACAATAACATACCAACATTGGCATTTCCTACTGAATAAAGAGTCGCCTTAGGGGAAGGTGGAGGGGGGGTGGCATGCTACTGGGTAGGAAGAAAAATTAGGCAAGTTATTCAAACGATGCCTTGTCTTCTAAATGAAAACCAAGGGAAACATACTTTCTCATCAATGGTTTCACCAAAGCATAATAAATACGCTGTCAGCTGCCCGTGTCATAAGAAAGTGCCCGGGGCAGCAAAGCCCTGATCCTTGCACTGTGAGAGCTGCCCTGGGAAAGTGCCCCAAGACTCATTCTTCTTCTTCATTTGTCAATGACCTTGATGGCAGCTGTGAATGAACTTAGAGTAAACACGTTCTTAGAATGCACCAGGAGCCCCTGTCACCCCAGGCTACCTGCCCTCCACCCGCCTCGGCCCAGCCATCTTTCTTCAGGTGACACTGACTCAACTAAGCTCACTGAGGACCTCTTTTGGTACCCATGGAAACTCCACTTCTATTTTATTGTGGAAGACTTTGCTCCTGTGTCCCCAAAGCCACTTCAGAAAAGCAAATTCTCAAAGACCCTTTTGAGATTGGGCTCAGCTTTGCTGCACGCCTGGCCTGGACGCGCTGCCCCAGGGAGGAAGCCTGAACACTGGCGAGCAAACCGCTTCCTTTTGGTGTGCCTCGATTTTACCTCGGGTAGGGGCCCCGTTCTGACATAAAAGCGCAGCAGCCTTCTTTTTGCCTTCCATGCAGCATGGCTAGGCGTTTGGAGTTCCCTTCCAAACTCCAGTGTTAGTCTCTTATTCACCAGTTAACAAGGTGCTGTCACCGGCCGCGGGGCTTTCAGCCGTCTCTCTGTCCATCTTGCCCCTTGCTTCTCCCTGTGGCTCTGCCAACCCTTCTGTCCTTGTCAAACAAACTGGTGCACCATAGTCTGTCTGCTTTTACTTAGTCCAATGCTGCTGTGATCCCCTGGGGTCTCCCATGCCCCCCCCCCCCCACTGTACTACAGTACACCACTCCAGGGCCCCTCTCCAGTGGAGCTTCTCCATCAAGGCCAGAGGAGGCACCAGGTCTGTGTCTAGTGCTAACCTGCCTGTGCTCTTTCCCTGCCTTATGTATAAATACAACTGTGAGTGCGGCTTTGTATGTGTCTTAATATCTCCTGTGTCATTTTTCATCTTTGAATGTAGTTGACTATCCATATCCGTGGGTTCTGCACCCACCCATTCAACTCACCATGTATTGAAAGCATCCAGAAAAAAAAACTGCACCTGAGAAGAACATTGCACTTCCTTCTTGTCATTATTCCCTAAATACAGTATAACAACTAGTTAAGAAGTAGTTGCATTGTATTAAGTATTACAAGTAATATAGAGAGATTTAAAGTATGGGGGGGGGATGTGCAAATACCATGTCCATTGTCATAAAAGGGTCTTGAGCATCTGTGGACTTTGCTGTCCGAGGGGGTCCTGAAGTTAATACCCCAAGGACACTGAGGGACAACTGTATCTGTCATCTCACGAGCCTTTTGCTATTTCTTCTCTCATTGCCTATAGCTATAAACGTATGTATGTGTTTATGTATTTTTAGTCTTTAGTCTTTAAATTTTTAAATTAATTATTTTTAGAAATGGAGTCTCACTGCAGTGAGCTCCTGGGCTCAAGCAATTCCCCTCCTCTCCCTCCTCAGTACCTAGGACTACAGGTGTCTACCACTGCGCCTGGCTTGTATTTGTATTCTTAATTTTTTTAGAACCTTGTAGAAACCTTTTACATTTTCAGTCTTTTATGTCTCCTGGATCAGCAATCTCCACATATTTATTTCTTAAATTTAGGTCACGAGAGCTGACCTGATGGGTGACTTCTGCATAACTTTGGAGGACCTGGGTGGGCTCAGCCAACATCTACCAGTTTTGCATGGGGAGCTGAGTCTTAAAGGATATCCTGCTTCATCCTGACTCGGTTGTGAAGTTTTGAAGAATAAACTTCCATTTATCGTATCTACATCCTTCATAAATTGGGGCTTCCCTTTGTCCTCTGGCACCTTTGCCTTTTCAGACTGAAGGGTCCAGCTCTCACCCGCCATCCCTGGGTGCCTCAGAGCTCACGGTGTCTGGTGCTTCTCCACGTCCATGGGCTGATGTGGTGACCAGACCCGCTCACGGTGTCATGTTTCATGTGAGGGCAAAATGTAGTGTTCCTGTTCTGTCTCTATCACCTTGGGGTGACATACCTCTTGAGGTACTTAGCAACGATCCGCAGTGCGTGGACAGCCCAAATGTCGCTGATTGGATTGCTGCCCTGGTACGCTGGCCGCGTGATGGGATTGGAAGGACAGGGGCTCCGCAGGTGGTAGGGAAGGGCAGTGTAGGACTCCAGGGCGTGGCTAATGGGAAATATTTAAATTATCAGGATGAAAGCACTTGTCTTCCTCCTCCCGTGACCAATCACAAACCAGCACACCCTCTACTGCAGGTATGCTCTTTCGCACTGATGATCACAGTATATCCCACCAGTCGCCTCTTGTCCATGACAGTCATCGCTTAGTTCAGAAATCAGTATAGTTAATTCACATTAGCAGCACTAAGTGATGACCAATGGGTACTAAGTTGCATTTTTTTCAGTACTGGGGATTGAACTCAGGGGCATTCTACCTTTGAGCTACATCCTCAGACCTATTTTTTAATTGCTTTCATTTTTTTTTTTTTTTTTTTTTTTTTTGCGGTACTGGGGATTGAACTCAGGGGCATTCTAACTCTGAGCTACCCCCAGCCCTATTTTTATTCTTTATTTTGAAACCGAGTCTCACTAAGTTGCAGAGTGCCTCACTAGGTAGCTGAGGCTGGCCGAGAACTCGGATCCTCCGGTCTCAGGCTCCCGAATGCTGGGATTACAAGCGTGCGCCACCACGCCCGGCTTGCTTTCATTTTTTAAACAAGTTCTCACTAAGTTGTAGAGGAGGGCCTCACTAAGTTGCTGAGGCTGGCCACGAACCTGTGATCCTGCTGTCTTAGCTTCCCAAGTCCTGAGATTACATGCATGTGCCACCACGCCTGACTTTTCTAAGTTGCATTTAAATAGGAGTTGAGAAGCCCTAGAGTGCCGTTGTACAGGAGGGAGACTACAGACAGTGACTGTGCACTGTCTATCTCAAAACACTACAGGGAAGGACTTTGGATGTTTTCTCCACAAAGAAGTGATAAATGCTTGAGAAGACAGATATGTTTAATCTGATCACACAGTGGAACAAAGCATAACGTGGTACCCTACCAATATACAACTTTTTTGTCTTTTTGTGTGTCAAATAAAAAAAATTTTTTTAAAGATTATATATGATTCTCTCCCAGTATAAATAAGTCTTTGTGAGGCTGAATTATTAAACATTTGAGCCATAGGGGCTCAAACTTCCTTGTAGAAGATATTCATCATTTTATACCCCACATTGATCAAATACCATATCACCAAAGCAGGGCACAGTACAGTTACACGGACTCCTATCAAGAGTCCCATGCAGTGGGCGAGGACCCAGGCTTTGGGCTCAGCTGTGCAGCTGTACATCTTGGCACTGGGTCCTCCTGCTGTGGGCCTGGGGAGAGGCCCTGCCCTTCCTGTGACTCAAATGCAGGAATAAATAATAGCGGGCTTCATGGTGTAGCTGTGGAAACCGAATGAGTTGACACATGTAAAGTACTTAGAACAGTGCCTGGCACATTGTAATATTTATTAACTATTATTATTATTATTATTATTTTTTTTTTTTTTTTTTTTGCGTACTGGGGATTGAATTCAGGGACATTCTACTCTGAGCTACACCCCTAGACCTATTTTTTATTCTTTATTTTGAAACAGGGTCTCACTAAATTGCGGAGTGCCTCCCTGGGTAGCTGAGGCTGGCCGCGAACCCAGATCCTCCGGTCTCAGCCTCCCGAATGCTGGGATTACAAGCATGCGCCACCATGCCTGGCTTTATTAACTATTATTTTTAAAAATCTGACTTTTTTCCTCATGTGCCCCAAATGCAAGGGTGGCTTTTTTAAGAACTAGGCTTCAGAGCTGCCTTCCTGCTAGTCTGCCATGGAGCCTAGCTCCCCAACTGCAAAAGATGAGACTCCACAGAATCCTCTCGATCAAGGACACAGTGAGACATAATGTGACACGAGCTGTGTTTTGCACGAATTATAGTTTTCAGTCTTAGAATGAAGGATTTACTCTCTTCTAATGCGAGAAGCAGAGAACTATCTTTTGAACAAAGCATTGATTTTTTTTTTTTAATTTTGTTGGTAGATAGACACCATGGCTTTGTGGTTCTAAGCAGGAAGTGTTTGAGCAAGGCAAGAATGAAGTGTACTGGGGGGGGGGGGTGAGTCCACCATGGCCCAGTCTGACCTTGGCCTTACAGTGTGCCTACGTTGCATTTAGATTCTGAATTCAGGAGCAGATCTGTTTCTCAGGGGCAGACTCACTCACTGAGCTGAGCTCGCAGGAACAATGTGTAAAACCTGGGAGACAGATTACTGATTCACAGTGAGAAATGCAGCTGCTACAGGGGGCAGATGTCTGAGTCTCCCAGCACCTTCTTACTAACAAGGGGAATTGCTTCCAAGATTTAATGCATGGCTGTGTCCATCTTATGAACAGTCCACTGAGCCTCAGGGGCAGATTCCTTGGGCCAAGGGTTCTCTCATTCAGGCAGTCCTTGGAAAAGTAACTCTACAGCTTGGATCTTGTGTTGACAGTTTGGTCCCTAGCACGTGACCCTTTTGGCAGGTGGTAGAATCTTCAAAAAGTGGGGCCCAGTGAAGGAAGTTAGGTTACTGGGGACATGCCCTGCCTCCCTCCTGTTTCTCTCTTGGCTTCCTGGCTTCCACAAGGGTAAACATACTGCGTGCTTTGCCATGTGTTCCCACCATGATGTGCTGCTGTAGGCCCAAAGTAACAGGCCAAGCACTCAGGGCCTGAAACCATGAGCCAAAATAAGCCTTTCTTCCTTTTAAGTTTATTGTCTCAAGTATTTTGTCATAGTGTCAGAAAGCTGACCAGCACAAATAACTACCATCATTCTCCTTCTCTCTAGATTGATCCCTCCTTTGATTCACAGTGAAGTCTGTGGGCCTGTGAGTCATTCCCCTAAAGATAACTGCTTTGGGCCATGGTGTATTTCTTATGTGCTTTATACTTAGGGAGAGTATTCTTATTTCCAAGTCATTAGGAAACAACTCATGGAATTTCTGACAATATTGACTAGTTGGAAACAGTTTTCTATAGTCTTTTGGCAAACAGTAGAACACAGTGGGAAAAGCAGAGCAGGGACATGGATAGTCCTAGACCTGGATCCTAACTCTGTCACCTCCTGCTCACGAGAATGTCATTCAACAGCAATTAATTCCGTACCTGTGATGTGACAGTCACTGTGCCAGAGGTAGGGCTAGAGAAGACAATAAGATGGCCCTGTCCTCACCTAGCTCACAGTGTAGGGGAGACGGGCCATGAAGAGAGGTTGTCTCAGAAGCAACAAGCAGGCCACCCGATGGACAGTAAAGGATGAGTGACCAATTGTAATTGAGGAGAGAGAGGGAAGGCCTTAAGGTGAGGGCTCCACTGAGGAGCAGGTGCGCCTGTGGAACTGAAAGGCAAGTTCTCTAAGCAGACAAAGAGCTGAGCACAAGGGCCAGGCGAGGCTTGAGGAGTCTGGCTGTCATGCAGTAGGCATGGAAGATCCCGAAAGGACATGTAAGGTGGAAGGGCATGCGTGTGTGCACACGTGTGTGCATGTTCCTGTGTGTGTGATGGTCATGTTGCAATCTGGAAGCCTGTTGAGGCCATGATTTGTTGAGGACAAATGGAAGAACCAAGGGATGGAATTAGGGAAGCCAGTGAGGAGGGCTGCAGCCGACCCGAACCAAGTAGGACCAACGAAGCTTGAGAAGGTGGAGCAGATGAGAGAGACCCAAGCAGGACAGAGACTCTGCTGACTGAATGTGGGCATGAACGAAGAGAGAAGTTCAAACAGAGTCCTGCTACTTGTTGAGCTGGTAGGTTCAGGAGAAGCTGTGGGGGTTGGGGGGTAATTACCATATCTCATTAAACTCAGGATGCCAGGCACTATAAGATTCAACAGTTTTTGTTTGTTAGTTTTTTGTACTGGGGATTGAACCCAGAGTCTTTCTGGGAGCTGCACTCCCAGCCATTTTTAATTTTTTTAAATTTTGAAACAGGGTCTCAGTAAGTTCCTGAAGCTGGCCTCTAACCTACAATCCTCCTGACTCAGTCTCCCAAGTACTGGGATTATAGGCATTCGCCACCACACCTGGCTTAAGATACACCATTCAAAAAATGTACTGCTGAGGATAAAAAAAACAGACTGCCACCCACAGATTTTAAGATATGTCTTGATTTCAAAGGTGTGAAAATGGGACAAATGTGCATGTGCGGCTGGATGAACAGGGGTGGTCTGGGATGTGCTCAGTGTGAGGCACCTGTGGGACCTCCGCGAGGCCCTGGGACGGAGGCGCTGGAGTTCAGGAGAGAGGTCTGTGGGGGATCACCGACTGGGAGCTGTGCACACATTGCATCTGGAGCCAAGGGAAGGGACTCGGAGACTCTGGGAAAGGCCCTCGTTCTCTTTTCTATCAGTGAGTCTTATACTGCACAGCATGGCAAGGAAGCGATGATGAGTATGAAGAGCTGACACAGCTGGGCTGCTGTTCTGCACGTGTCGACTCCCTTCCCTGCCCTATTCCATGGCACAGCCCTGGGCTTTCCCTGATTAGCAGGTGGTGTGGTCCTGAGACCTTGCTCCTGTATCTGTGCCCCTGGCTATGGCTGGGGCTGGAGCATGGCTGAAGAGCAGGTATAGAGCTCACACTGGACTGGACACTGGACCATCTTTACCTTCAATACTGTCATGTAGGAAAGGGGATAATGACGGGAGCTGCGGAGTGTCCAGCAATGAAGGCTTACTGAGTGCCTACATGGGCACTTGGGCAATGAAGTACAGTCTGGAGACTTTGTACCAAACAAACAAACACTCCCCTCAAAACCTAGGTGGCCCCAGTACCTACCAGAGCACGTCGAAGCCACTGTTGGCGACCACCTGGCTAGGCATGTGGCGGGTGTGCAGAGGATCGACTAGCCCCAGTGTGGGTTTGATGGCGCGTGAAGCAATGCCTAAAACACAGAGATTTTAAACAGTGGTTAAAAGCATGGGTACCATTTTTCAAAGATTAAATAACTTGAGGATAATACATTATTGTAAAAAAGTATGAGAAAATATTTGTTCTCATCTAGAGTGGTACCAAGGAGCAGTGGGGAGAGATTTAGAGTCAGAAACGGGGTTTTTTGGTGGTTGGCTGAAGCTGGCTCCTACTGGATCCCAGGAATATATATCTCGTCACTACAGATCAGGGCTTACTCATCATTAATTCCCCTGGGCCTTGCTCTGCCACTTACTTTGTGTCTTTGGGCTAGCCTCTTTGAATTCTCTAAGATTAGACGATAATAACACTAACCCAGGGCTTTCATTCCTCACAGAGCTGGTCTAGAGATTAAATGAGATAGTATTATGTATAAGTCTTTAAAAAATTAAGGTAGACTTTAAGTCTTAACTAATATTGTTACTATCTTTAACAATGCCAAAGAATAATGTAATTAAACAGAAGTTACCATAGTTTGCAGTTGAATGTCAATTTATTCTGCTACAAAAGCCTGGAAGGAGACATTGAGCCAGACTCTAAAAAGAGGGACATTCCTACCACAATTGCCAAGAATCAATGACAAATAGAGAAGATAAGATAAAAATGACTAAGACAGAAAACAGATCAGAGGTGACCTGGAAATGGGCCGCAGGGACTAGCTGAGATGAAGCATTAGGCGACTTTCTAGAATGATGGGAATGTTTAATATCTTGATTGGGGCAGTGACATGGTACATATATCTGTCAGACTATTATATCAAACCAGACTCTTCAATGTGTGCATTTGATTATATAAAAATCACATCTCAGTAAAATTGACTTAAAATGTAAAAAAAGATATTGGAGAAAAAGAATATCTATTTGTCATTGCTATACAGTTAGTGATAACATGAGCAGAAGAATGGCCAATTAAGACTCATGGCATTTCATATACTTGTGTAGGTAATTCCAAAAAATAAGCTAATTGTTATATGTACTTGGAAAAAGAAACAAAATGTGTATATGCATAGATCTTTTCCTTAAGTCCACAACTCCTTGATTTCCAAATAACAGGGTCAAAGAAAGGGTTGAGAGAGAATTTTATCAATTTGTACCTAACAAAAATGTATGCCTACAATGCATGAATAATAATAATAATAAAAGAAAGTTATTTCAAATAAAGTCATCCAACTGAAGTGGTTAACTAAAAAAATAAAAATAAAAAAATAAATGATTATCTACATTCTACCACTATTTCTAATTTAGATATGAGGAACCTAATCCTTGGAGAATTTAACTTGCAAATTATATTTGTCTGCTTGGTTAACTATTAATTATGAAGTGGTGGGATTAGGATGGGCAACCAGGTCCTTCTGATTATATATTTCAAAATCTTATACCACCAATTGTATAATGTTATACTATACCACCACAAAGGAATTTTGATATTGGGTTGTATTGAAAGTTAATTCTAAAATAAAGACTGGAGAAAAGTAATGGACTGAAAAAAAAAAAAAAAAAAAAGAAAGCCCTATGGGCAAAGTTCTTACCAGTTTTTACTTTCAAGCGCTCATAGTCAAAAATGGCAACCCCAGTAGTTTCACTTCCAGTTCCTGAGGTAGTTGGGACTTGAACAAAATAAAATTAATTTTAATAAAGTATCTAAATAAAGGTCAGTGGAAATATTTAATTCAGCCTTAGAAATAAGGAAAAACATTAGAGAAGGAAGCTTTGCAGATCCTGCTGCTTGCTTGATATCTGTATGTGTATAACATGTATGTAAGCCCAACAAGCATGATGCCTATGTTTGCATTAGTAGGCATGTATGAGATGTGTGTCTGTGCTAGCACATATGTTTGTTTAACATACTTGTTGATGTCTGCATTAATTCACATGTATGCTTTGCATGTACCATGTCTGTGTCTGCTGCAAGAATATGTGTGTTAAATATAAGCGTGGTGCCTGTGTCTGTATTAACATGTGTGTGTATTTAATATGTTTGTGTGTCCTCTGTGTTAACATGCACACGTGAAGTCTGTGTTTATACTGACGTGCAGGTATAGTTAGCATACGTGCGTGGATAATGTGTATGCTGTGTAGAGCTGCATAAGCATGAGTGTTTAACATATATGGTGTCTATGTCTGCATTAACACATTGTGTGTTCATCATACGTGTGTGCAACGTCTGTGCCCATACTAACGGTGTCAGAGCTCAAGCGGCTGCAGCTGGGTGTGCACACACAGGCTGCTGGGCACCGCCGGGCAGAACGCTCATATTTGCTGTCTCCAAAAGACATCTTTATTCCCTACTGGCAGTAAGCACAGGCACACTCTGCCTCTGCAGGCAGAGGTTTTGTCATTCTGTCAAGTTTCTAAACTTTACTAATCACCCCTCTGTGTGATGCTGACACACTGTCACCAGAGGGTTCCCACTTGCCAGACCCCAATTACACTACTCCCTGCTGGTCCCTCATTCCTGTCAATGCAGTTCATCTGCCACCAACTCCCTGGTGTCCCATCACAGGGACACTTCACAAAAGGGGCAGGAGATGCGGAGAGCGGAGGGCAAGACCTAAAATAAGGGTGTTCCTCAGTTACCAGTTAGAGCATTTCAGCTACAAACCTTTAAATAGTAATATGCCAACGGCCATAAAAATAGGAGGGAAGAAAAAGAGCGGAAAATTCCAAGGTCCCCCGTGGAACACACAGACTTTTTTTGGTAGGGACTTGTGCGTCTGTGCCCTGGGAAGCCACGGAGCAGATGTCATCCAGAATGATGTGGCCTTGCTGGCCACATGTCCCGGGGAAGAGACAAAGCCCGAGGTCAGCCGAGGAGCCATTATGTGGAAGAAAGGGTTGAGTCATTGAAAAATAACAGCAAATGGTCTCCTTCAACTCCGCAGTGACTGGCAAACTAGGACAAAACAGATGGGTTGAGAGGACAAGGCTGCCAACCGAGGATCTAATCAAATGTCAATGCGGCTCTCCCCGCCCCACATACGGAGCCCGTTGCCTAAATCTGCAAACTTCCTCCCACTGACCCAAATTGTCTTTATCTGTGCAATAATGAAGATCAGAATTTTTAAATTGAATGAATTGCCATCTGTTTTGGTCTCCAAAAGAAGCATTGATTTGAAATGAACAAATCAGAAAGTTTCAGGAACACAGATCCTGAAATTAGTAGCTGGCATCTTTCCTAAGGCCTTTCTGCCAACTGCAAAATGAAACAAATAAGCAGTTTTTACCTGCGATCAGAGGCCTAAGAGGCACAGACACCGGCTTTCCCTTCCCAATGGGGGCATTGACATAATCCAGGAACTCAGAGTGAGGGCTGGATGCATACAGATTAGCAGCCTTACAGGTGTCCATGGTGGAACCACCACCCACGGCAACGTACGCATCAAAAGCTCCCTTTTTGGCAAATTCAATTGCATCCATGAAGCTTGGAGAAAGGAAAACAAAAGCCATTATGTCATATTTTTCAGAAACAAATTGTTGTACCATTAAATAAGGCCTCAGGCAAGTTTTGACAACTGTGATATGTGTTGGCTTCTGTTTAAAGTAAATAAATAACAAGGACACTGCAAAAGTACCTTGTATCTGTTGGTTCTACCCTCACGTCATCGTAAACCTGAAAGTTGATACCATTCTTTACTAGGGAATCCATGACTGTTTGTACAGGAGGGAGCTGAGAGAGGTTCTTGTCTGTCATCAAGCAAACATTTTTAGCCCCCATGTTCTGTAGGTCCTACAAGAAAAAAAATAAGTTAGGTCTGATTGCACTAGAACTGTAACAGATTCTTTCAGAAAACTTAACATTGTAAATCTTAAAAAATAAAGGACTCAGACTGGCATGGTGGTAACTACACCATGCACATCTGTAACTATAGTGCTTGGGAGGCTGTGACAGGAGGATTGCAGCTTCAGAGTCAGTCTCAGTTACGTAGTGAGATCCTGTTTCAAAATAAAAAAACAAAATAGGGCTGGGGGTGTAGCTCAGAGGTAGAGTGACACTGAGGTCAATCCCCAGTAACACCCCCTCACCCCAGGATTCAATTGTCCACCAGCACTTATTTTTACAAGATCTGTAACACTTAGAGTAAAAAACTGTAGACATCTCAAATACTTGCCATGCCCACTTCCTTTGTAACTCCTGGTCCATATCTAATATTTGAAATAGCCATCTGAAAGATGAAAAAAGAGAAAAGAAAGATGAAAGAAGAAAATAGATTTAGTTGTAGGGTATATTAGAGAGTTAGCCATCCCATTTCTAAAAAACTGAAATGTTCCTCATTGTTTAGAGAACAAAGTATGAACTCCTTAGTATGGTCTTCCTTTTTTGGTATTGGGGAATTGAACCCAAGGGCATTCTATCTCCAAGCTATACTCCCAGACCTTTTTTTAAAGTTTTGATTTGAAACAGGGACTTGCTAGGTTGCTGAGAGTCTCTCTAAGTTGCTGAGGCTGGTCTTGAACCTGCAATCTTCCTGTCTCAGCCTCCCAAGTACTGGGAAGTACTGGGATTACAGGCATGCACCACCACACCTGGCTGAATATGGTCTTCTTTTAAGTGAAGCTTGACTCCAGTCACATTGCAATTGTGTATTAATTTTTCCCAAATAAATCATAAACTCTTATTTGTTCCTGCAGCTGAAAATGCCTCCCTTTCCCCATGTCTACTCCTAAATTAATTCTCAAATATCTTATTTTCAGATTTAAATGTTATCTCCTCTGTGTATTTCTCATCCATCCATCCATCCATCCATCCATCCATCCATCCATCCATCTATCCATCCAATGAACCTTGCATGCATGCGGACACCTGTATGGATCCGACTATCCTTCCACTCAACCAACACCACGGAGAGTCTGCTATGTTCCAGACACTGTGCTAGGCTCTGGTGACACGGCTATGAATAATAGAGACAGCATCTTATAAAGTTTCCAGGTGAAAGAAGGGCCTTGATACTGATGGATGATGGGTCATTTTTTGGCCCAAAGACATGATTTATTGGATTGATGTTATGTTTAGATTTCTTTTCTTTCTTTTATTGAATAGGCTAATGTCTATTAAAAATAAGAATTTAAAAATCCATATGATCACCTGGATTTCTATGTTTCTGAGTAATCTGGCTATACTGGGCCTGCATTCCCACATGGCTGAAATCATGTGGGCTTAGTAGAGGCCGTATCCTTCAGATGGAGCCTGTGCTCTCAGTGAGTCCCAGTGACATTTCAATGTATGACTCCTGGACTAGAAGGAGACAGGGACTAAACAAATAATTACAAGTAATTATATAATCACAGTGTGATAAAAACCCACCCGAATTAGTTACTCCTTTACTCTTGCTTCAACAAATTACTTTAACTTCTTTTGAGACTGTTATGACTACAAAACAAAAGATCTAACATGCGGTGTATATTATTTTGAGAGTGTGTAGATTGGGAGTTTATTCTATTTTCATGGCTGTAGAGAAGACAGTATTTCAGACATTACTCATGTTCTCAGAAGATTTTTATTCCATTATTCTGACATTATACTTTGCTAATTAGGACCTTATCAAATACAGATTATGGAACATTAATGAGAGATTTTGAATGAAATACTAATGCATTAGTAAAATACTGTAGTTGTATTTTTTAGGTCATTCATAAAAGAAAAAATGGATTAATGAAATCTACCTCAAAGGCATAATCTGTTGTTTTCCCAGAAGATGAAAGTCCAGGAGCTGGAAATATAGAAATTAGCATCAGAATAGACCTCAAAAATAAAGAATAAATATTGTCTTTTTAAAATAGTAAAACCTAGCAGTGAACATTAGTATCTTCCTTGAAGCCTTAACTAAAAGATTTTTTTTTTCAGGCTTAATGATTGTACATCAAATTAAAATCAATATCTACATTTTAAGATAGAATATAATGCTAACTCAATGCTGATTTTATGAAAATAAAGTGATTTAAAATTTCTTCCATTGAAATTGAAAACATAATATGTAAAAAGAATTCTTTAGAGTCAAGAGGTGGGTTATTGCTTGAGAACAACTATTAGTAAACTTATGAGTCCTACTTGTATTTCTTACAGTCACTGTGATCGTTTGTTTGAATTAAAGTATTTTCCCCACAGAGGTAAGTTATCATGTTATGACTTACACTTCCAATAAGCACGTAAACATATAAAATCTAATTTTCTTGGTGAAATTTAATAATTGTTTTATAAATGGACTTTATTTTTGCAAAACATCAGGTTTTTATTAAAGCAAAAACTTTTTTTTTCTGTCATAATGGAACAACATAGGGCCCCATCAATGAGTTTTATCTTTATTTTTATCCATTTGTTTATAGTAGTACTGGCCAGTCATAAGATAAATAAAAGTCTACAGAATTATTTTCAGTTTTTTTTTTTTTAAAGGAAAAAGAGATTAGAACTAGACAACAGTCTAACATTGGCTGTCTCAAGGCAAAGGAACCCTTATCAAAAGTTGAATTTCTTCAGGATTTAAAGAAATTGTTATTATTATTACTATTATTCCTGTTATCAAAGTTTAGGTAAAATCATAAATTGAGCCCTAGATGACTATGAGATTATTTTTCTCTAAGTTGATCATTTTATTCCCCAATAGCAAATTACTGATTTTTTTTTTTTTTGGTACTGGGGATTCAGCCAGGGGTGTTCTACCTCCAAGCTACACTCTCAATCATTTTTTTAAAAATAGAGTCTCCCTAAGTTGCTGAGGCTGGCCTTAAACCTTTGATCCTCCTATTTCAGCCTCCCAAGTAGCAAATTACTGATTCTTTGTTGAAACCCACCAAGGAGTGGAGCAAATCAGGTGAAGACAAGATTCTGCCTATCTTCCTGAGGACCCAACAGCTGAGCATGCCTCTGCATTAGATGTTTCCCAATAATCCAAGACCCTTGGCTGGTCCTCAAAGGCGAGCCACTCTTCTCTCCGTTCTACTCTCCAGCAGGCTTTTCCAGGAGCCTCTGCTTAGCATCCTGTGTGGGGAGGCTCCTCCCTACCAGCCCTTGCCTCAGTGTTATTTGACCTTTTCTTCCAAGAGGCAAGATCAGTTTTTGTGTCAGTAATTCATGTGACATTCTGAGGGCGCCCTAAAGCTACAGTGAGCTTCCCGCTGCTCTGTGGACAATGGAGTTTGATAAGAATAAAGACAATGGTGGGAGCTGAAAATGTTTGTCATTATTTTTAATTATTATGAAATAGAATGCTGTTTTGAAATGAACACGAATAAGTTTTTTTCCCCTCCTAGGAACCACTTTATTCGTTAGCCCTTTTCTTTTAGAAATGTCTTACAATCTTCCAAAGACTTCATCTTCATTAATTCTGTTTGATGAATCTAGACATTCTTTTTAAATTTTGCAGTGCTGAGGATTGAATCAAGGGCCTTACACATGCTAGGCAAGCAACTCTACCACTGAGCTAACTCCCTAGCCCAAACCTAGATATTCTTAAAATCCTATCAGCGAATGTTTAATTTTTGCAAATATTCCACTTATTAAAATAGAAAAGCATTTTTAAAAGCAATAAACATATATTTGGGCTAAATATGTGATCAGCAGCTTATAATCAGCTCACTTTGCATGGTTGGAACTACGTGTTATCAATTTCATAGTGAAAAGGTAGCTATTTTTGTCAACTTTCCTCTCACCAGCCTTGCTTTTCTTGCTTTACACATTGCCCAAATGTATTAGAAATGCCAGTTGAAGAAACCGAAGTTGTGACTAGTGTGAAACACAAAATGACAAAAGGTATTACCTTGGGAGTAAGTATGAGAATGAGTTGGGCACTGGCATCTGGAGAGAAGAGAAACAGAAAAGTGTAGAGTGGAACTTCAATATCAGAAAACAAGAAGCTTAAAGGAACTCTCATGTGGCATTATGGTCCAGAGAGACTATGGAACTGGTAGTTATTGGCATGCGCTGTAGGATAGGAAAAAACCCAGAAAGTACGAGTGACAAAAAGTTGACCCAGAGTCTTTCCAGTGCTATAGGATATATATATATTTTTTCATGAATTTGGTTATTCCTGCAGCACCTATTAAATGCCTGTGGGCAGCCAGGTGTGGTGGTGCAAGCTTGTAATTCTAGTACTTGGGAGACTTAGACAGGGGGATCACAGGTTCGCAGCCAGCTTCAGCAACTTAATGAGGCCCCTCTGCAATTTAGAGAGACACTGTTTCAAAATAAAGGGCTGGGGGTGTAGCTCAGAGGTAGAAAGCCCTGGGTTTAATTCCCCAGTACCACAAACAAAACAAAACTGCAGTCAGCTTGAATCCCTTTCTGGGGATACAGAAGATTTAAGTTGGGGTCCTTGGTTTCTTTAAGGCCCCAGCTCTTACAAGTTCAGAGGTCTGACCAAATCGACCTAAGGTTCTCTGTACCCACATTCTTCTTGCTCATCCTTGACTCTGGAACTTTCTTTGTAGTTTCCCCACATCTTCAAGGTATTTTCTTATTTCTTCAAACGGGCCCTGGACGTGTGCCTCCAGGGAGCCTTCCTCAGACCCATGGGGCCTCCTGCTGTCACCACCTGGCATCCTCACCCCTATCTTCCCAATTGCAGCCTCAGTTTACCTGCGCTGGTCCCCTCCCTGGGAAGCCCTGGGGTGCTCACACCAGGTGTGCCCCCCAACCCGAAGCCCACAACCTCTTCTCACACCTCAGTCGGCTTCTCATTAGACTGTCCATGTCCTCCGTTTTGGAAACATTGTCTTCCTTCCCTGTCCTGGTCTGTTTCTTGGACAGTCCTCCTCTGGCTGCTGCTACTGCTTCTCTTCCTCTTTTCCCTCCTCCTTCACTTCCACTTCTCCTCCTCTTCCTCCTGGCCTCTCCTCCCTCCTTCTCTCCCAGCTACACACTCCAGCCCTTTTTATTTTGTTTTGTTTTTTTTTTGGTATTGGGAGTGGAACCCAGGGGCATTCTATCACTGAGCCATATCCCCAACACCTTTTTTTATTTTGAAATGGTCTTGCTGAGTCTCCCTAAGTTGCTGAGGCTAGCCGTGAACCTACGATCCGCTTATCTCAGCTTCCCAAGTACTGGGATCACAGGTGTGCACCATCATGTCTGGTTGTTCCTTTTTATTTTGAAACAGGATCTCACTAAATTGTTGAGGCTGGTCTTGGACATGCTCCTCCTGGCTCAGCCTTCCAAGTAGTAGAATTCCAGGTCCTCTGGCTTTTTTCTTCTGGTTCAGTTTTGTTTCTTGTGCCGGTACAACAGTGTCAAAGTGGGGTCTCAGCAGACACTTGAGTGCATGACCTCCTCTCTCCACCCTGCCCAAATTCAGATTTGAAACTAAAAATTCTGAGGAGGAAGGAAAATGGTTGGATTTCAATGGCCCTCAAGATCTCAACTTCCTGAGAGTTGTGACGTCAAAACAGACTTGGAAGTGAGAGTCAGACATACCTAAGTCAAGGCTGCCACCTAGCGGTGTCAGCGGCCTTGCAGGCTCCGGCAGGGGACACAAAAGCAGGCCAGCCAGAGGTAGGCTCCCCCGCAGGTGGCCTTTACTTTCCAGGGCTTGCTCTGCACTAAGCTCTCCAAGCGGAACAGAGAAGCAAAGTGCAGAAAAATAGTCACATTCAGAGCTTTCCAACGCGAATGCTCCCGGGACCATGTGCTTCTTCTCCCACCTCCTCCATTTTCTTTCTTTCTTAGGTTGAGACGACTTCATTGTCTACTCCTTCCTTGAGGTTCCTGTCCAGCCCCTCTTGTACTGTACTTCCCCACGCTCCCCAGCACTTGATCCTTCTCACATATAGAGAGAGGTTCCTGCCTGACAGTCTGGGCTGGCTCACCCTCTGCTCCTCCCCTGTTGGCTCCATTTCTTGCCTTTAGGACATTCCTTGGCTCTGAAACCAGGCTGCTGCCAGCGCCAGTCCCAGGCCTCAGGCTGGATCCTCACTTCTCAGACCTCCGGCACCAGGGCTGCAGCCCTGAACTCAGGGAGCCACCGCTGCCTTGGGCAGGCGAGACTCCTTCCTGGGTTTCTAGAAGTCCCCCTCCCCTGCCCCAGTCCCATACAAGTTAGCGAGCTTGGCAGTGATGCCTTCCAATACGGACAGGGCACTATTTGAACTGTTTGCTTCATCAGTTCTCCTTTCCCTTCCCCATCTCCCTCCCCCAGTCCCCTTCTATTATTCTGCTGGTCTCCTCATTTATTTCAAGTCCCTTTCACTTACTATTTTCTATCTAGCTTTTACACATGAGAGAAAACACGTGACTCTTGACTTTCTGAGATTGGCTGATCTCACGCAGAGTAACACTGGCTCCCCTATTCCTTTACTGTGGGTTCTATCCTGGGCTGCCTTCGGCGTTCTGACCTTTGCTTCTCCCTCACCCTGGAGCCCACCACACATCAAGGTCCCCACTATTTCTCCGCCTGAATCCGCCCACCTCCCTCTGGCCTCTGCCACGCTCGGGTTTTGCTGTCATCTCTGCCTAGGTTTCTACTAACTCCGGAGCTGGCTTCTCTTGGCTGCACCTTTGCCACCTCTTTCCCAGTCAGGGCCATAGCGCTAAAGATATCACTCCCTTTTTAAAGTGACTTCTATGGCAGATAAAGTTCAGACCTGGCCCCCTCAACCTTTCCAGCTTGGCCTCTCATCTTGCTCTACTGCTGGGTTTTAGCTTCTAGAAAACTAACCTTGTCCTTTTCCTTGAATGATCCATGGAATCTCTCCCCCTCCCTTTCTCCTTTCCCTTCTGGATAGCTTTTGTTCTTTCCCATCAGTTCCTCTGGGCAGTCTTTTTCTGGTCTTCTATGATCTGCAGTACTGCTCCTCCATCCCTATTATAACTGCTGTCAAATCTCACCTCTAGCCTTTCCCTCTCCACTCACACTGCCACCAGAATGTGCTCGATTAATTCTACTCATGCCACGCTCCCTTTCCCATGCAACTGTTCCAAAAATATACCGTATGTGATGCTGGGTGCACGAGAATGAACGGTGAGAGTTGTATGATGACACAGGTTTAGAAAGAAGAATTGAAACAGATAAACAACTCTCCCTCTCTTTTTTGCAGGACTTCTCAGAGCCATTTATGTACTAATGTATATTCTGACTCTTCAAGAGGGAAATATAGCCAAAGGTGGTTTTCCACATGTATTTGGCCAGGGAAATTCTTTTTAAAATGGGGTATCTCAAGGTATTCAATATTTTAGAGTGAGAAACTTTGCTTTAGTTGCCATCTGTTATCTATAGAACACAATTTATATTGCTTAGCATTGTCCAAAAATCAAGGACTGTGAAGTCAAAACATCTGGGTCCAAATTATGGCCACGCCATTTGCTTAGCTATGTGACACGGGACAAATTATCATTCCCCATGCCTTTACTTCTCTATTAATAATAGAGGATAATAATACAGTATGTAAGGGTTGGAGTTACTATATTAACAATACATGGAAAGTATGTGCTGGTCCATTGCACTAGTTAAGTGCCCAGGGCCAGCTTTCTTATTCATGGCCTTTCACCCTCTGTCTTCTCCATCCTCCTCCTCTGAAAAGGGTAGGGAAAAACTTTGTGTGTGTGGTACTGGGGATGGAACCCAGGAGCATTCTACCTCCGAGCTACACCCCCAGTCCTATCTTTTATTCTTTATTTTGAAACAGGGTCTCACTATATTGCGGAGGGCCTAAGTAGCTGAGGCTGGCTGTGAACCCGGATCCTCCCATCTCAGCCTCTCAAGTACTGGGATTCCAAGCATGCACTACCACGCCCAGCTCCTATTTTTATTTTGAAACAGGGTCTCATTAAGTTGTGGAGAGCCTTGTTAAGTTGCTGAGGGTAGCCAGGAACCTGTGATCCTCATTTCAGCCTCCCAAGTACTGGGATTACAGGAATGTGCCACCAGACCCTGCTCAGACCTTACTTTTGATCCTGGAACTGCATCTCCTGGTCTCTGGTGTTGCCGTTTCTTTTGCCTGAATTTCCTCGATAATCTCTCTCCTTTCCCTATTTATCTCCCCCTGTCATAACAAAATTTCCTGTGTAGACTTGTACATTCAACAGGTTTACCCGGCACTTCTGGAAGGGGAGTTGAGTGTCATAACATTTAATTCCCAGACTCTGTCCACGTCAGGGCAGCATTTCTGGTTTCTTCCCTTCTACATCTATCTGCAACAGGCAGTAATAAAAGTTAAAAGGCCAGCTATCGGTCTGTCATTCCATGCTCCATTAGACTGTAAACTGCTCCAGGGCCTTTCATTGTTGTATCCCCAGAACCTAGTTTCTGGCAAACGTTACACACCCAACAAACATATGTTGATTTGATAGTTTGTCTTGGCCACTGCATCAAGCTCTGCACCGCCTGCAGTGGTGTGGAACTAGGCAGTCTTCTCTGGGCCTGTTTCCTTAATGGTAGATAAGCTGAGTAAATTCTGCCACACTGCATCGTGCAAGATGCATGTGACATTCTGGGCCAGCCTGTCATTCCCCAGCGCACACCGCGTGGCCTTGTATCTGCTTCCCTACCGCTTGAAATCAGAGGGAGGAAGACAGGTGCAGTCCCGGCCCTGACCGCCCACTGGCCCGCACTCACGCTGCGTTCTGCAGTTGCCTTAGCAGGTGGGCGACACGGTTTCGGGCCGCGGCGGCCATGCTTGCGCAGATCCTCTGCAGCCTCTGGCCGGGTTCCGCCCCCGCGGCCCGCCAATCCCGCTGCTGCCCTCCTCCAGCCTCCCACTCTGCAGGTCACCTGGCCAACCTTTGGCCGGCAGTGGCCAGGATCATAGTCTCACCAACCTCATTCCACACACTGGGGACTTGTGGTAAAGGAGAGGCACAGGGCATTTTTGTTTTCCACTGGATTTTTACTACTTTGCCTTTTGAAAGTACTTTCAGAGTAAATTATCAAGACACTGGATTTAAGCTTTTAACGGTAAACAAAAAGCTTGCAAAAGGTCCAAGGTTTTAAATTATAGGGTCAGTGCTGTACTCCACGCTTAGATAAAGAAAGTCTTAAAAACAAACAAAATCCCTAAATAAAACAAGCAACAACAAAACCCCAAAGTTTTGCTTTCGATGAAGTTGTCCAAGATGACACTAAATGGTCTCATGGGTAGTTAGAGCTTGCTCTGGAGGGCTTAGCAGTGTGACCCTCATGCCTCAGCCTCTGGAGTAGCTGGGATTACAGGGGAGCCACGACTGGAAAAGTACCGTTACTTTTGGGTAGTCCAATTAATCGTTTAGAGCAATCATTGTGTTTAGTGTTGAAAAGTATTAAGTGATTCTTACAAAAAGACATCAGCTGTACTTCTAATACTAATACTTTATTCCAAAGTAAGTTTTGAGTTTTTCTAATAAAAGTGGACTTGATGAAACCAGTATAATTTAACTGTTTTGTGTTTTTTAGTAATCCGTACCAGGTAACCAGGTTACTGGTTTCCCGCACAATTTCTACAAATAGTTAAAAGTTAAGCTGGGCCTGGTAGGTACCCTTTTAATCCTAGTACTTGGGAGGCTGAGACAGGCGGATTCAAGGCCAGCCTCAGCAATTTAGACTGTTTCAAAATAAAAAATAAAAAGGACTGGGAGTGTAGCTCAGAAGCAGAATGCCTCTGGGTTCCATCTCCAGTACAAAAAAAAA
Source organism: Graphiurus murinus (assembly GCA_004027655.1). Lineage (NCBI taxonomy): Eukaryota > Metazoa > Chordata > Mammalia > Rodentia > Gliridae > Graphiurus > Graphiurus murinus. The sequence continues at coordinate 46,358 of PVLC010000779.1, forward strand.
AAAAAAAAAAAAAAAAAAAAAGAAAAAAAAGCAACACTAGATATACACTTTTATTAAATAATCTTTATAATAGTTGCTCAGGAAACAGTTACATTATTCAGGAAAATGTAATCTTATCTAATTTTAATGAACATACATGCCTGTTACAAAAATAAGACGAAACGGCTACATCAATCTACTGTTAAGTCACTGAAATATGACCAACTCTCCCACATCCCAAAAGTAAAATAACCAAATAATTTCCCTAATTCTTATTTCCTCAAATACACCCTTAAACTCCAGCCACAGTCCCGGTTGTGGGAAAACATTCATTTGTATGGTCCAACACTTACATATCTCTAGAGAGGAGGGCAATTAATTGTCCCTTAGACCTCGATGAAGGCGGCGGTCAGCTCCTGCACCCCCATACAGTACCTAGAACTCAAACTTAGGTTACATAGTCCTTGCTTTATAGAACAGGTCCAAGGGAGAAAATACTACTTCCTCCTCTTTCCTCCTTGGTGCTGACCTCCTTTCCTCTTGCCACTCATGCCGGGTGGCCCAGAATGCGTCTGGCCTCCGAAACCTCCTTTCCTCTTCCCTTTCTGGCCGGGCGGGCCGCCTTTCTTCTTGCCCCCAGGACCTTGCCGGTCCCCTCTTCTCTTGCCCTTCTGGCCCATTTTCCTTCTCTTGGCGGCCTCCTCTTGGTCCTCCTCCCTCATCTGCTTATTGGTGGCCCTCGTCACATCCAGCTGAGGCTTCTTGCTGTTCATGACTCGAAGTAGCTCCAACTGGCTCTTTTTCTCGGCCGCAAAGTCCCCGAAAAGGGGCAGAAACTTCCTCTTCTTGCCGGAGCCCCGGGGAGCCTTCTCCTTGGGGAGGCGCTCCTGGAAGCGCCCCACAGAGGCGGTGGAGACCTTGGCCACCTGCATGGCGCGGCCCAACTCCTCCTTACTCTGGTGTCCCGTAGGGTGTAAGCCGGCCGCGCTGGGCTTCTGCATTTTGTGTGCGCGAGCCAGATTACGCAGCCGGTTCAGCTCGTTCTTGGCCACGCGTTCCTTCTTAGCCTGAACGCGCTTGGCGAACTGGTCTTCCATGGGGTCGGCGCCACCTGGCACCTCGATCAGCCATTCCTTGGTGTTATCCCGGGCGCGCTGGTAGCCCCAGCGCCGCCGCCACTGGCCGCTCACCTCGTCCCACACCAAATTGGTCTTCTTCTTGGGGCGGATGCCCTTGAGGCGCGCGAACTGCTGCCAGCGCGTCAGCGGCCGCGGTCGGGGCACGGGCTTCTCGCGCGGCAGGCGCGTGGTGGGCTCGGGCAGCCGCGCCACCACCGCCTCTTCCACGCGCTCCGTGGGCAGCTGCCACAGCTGGTTGATGAGCAGCTGCGTGTTGTCCCGCGCCAGGGCCCGCAGCTCGGCCTCCGGCGCGGGGCCCGCTTGTCGCAGCGAGGTCGGGGGGTTCCGGTCCAAAGCCAGCAGGTTGCCCAGGTCAAACTCCAGTTCCAGCTCCTTGTGCACCGTGATGCGCCGCAGCTTCTCCGCCTCGTCCTGCTCCGCCTTTGCCAGCAGCTCCTCCACGTTCTGGCCCTCCATGGCTCCGGCTGCGCTTCCTCACTTTGAGGCAGGAGTTGAAGTTACTTTCCCGGAGCGGCCCCAAATCCCAGCAGAGCACCACGTGCGAACGCCGGACGCTCAATCCGGAAGAGAAAGGTTCGCTTCCGGGGCACCCGGAAACGGCCCGCGATCCGGGGACCGCAGGACGGCCGGCAGAGGGCGCTGTTGGAGAGCGGATGGGATGAGAGGCGGCCCTTCGGCGCACGCCCGGATGTAGGCGGAACTGCGGCGAGCCCGGACTACAAATTCCGGGAACTGGCTGGGACTGCGACTCCCAGGATGCAGCGGGGCGGGTGGTGGGCGGTCGGATGGGTGCCGGCGGGTGAAATTTCTGCGGCTCCAGGTGGTGCGGGTTCCTGAAGGACTGGGTGCTAAAAGTTTCGGTGTAAATCTCTTGTGAAGATGTTTACATAATCATCCCTTCTTGGGGTGAGACAAGTCAGTCATAACCCGCTGTCGGGGTCCTAAGTGTGAGTGGAGAGACATATCCCCCAGGGGTGTGTGTGTGTGTGTGTCCCCAAATTTACTGGCTTACCGCCCCCCTCCCCCCCTTTGTGTGCTGGGGATTGAACCTGGGGACATTCTACCTCCGAACTACACCCCCAGTCCTATGTTTTATTTTCATTTTGAAACAGTCTCACTAGGTTGATGAGTCTCACTAGTTGCTGAGGCTGTCCTTGAACCAGCATTTTTCCTGTCTCAGCTTCGCAAGAACTGAGATTACAGGTATATATGTCACCTCGCCTGATTTACCGCTCCCTTTTCAGAAACAAAACAAAACAAAAACAAAAACAAAACATTGCTCAGCATCCCCCTGGGCACTTCCACCGCCTTATTTTTATTCAACTTCTGCCAATTGCCCTCTAGGCTACTACTGCCCCTCTCAGTTTGGTTTGCTTTGTGAGTGAGCGCAGGTGTGCAGGACCCCAGCGAGCTGACTCAGAGCGCCTCACCCTCCTGGCAAAAGAGCCCAGGCCTGGTTTCAATCGTGGCTGTGGCATAGTTTGACCTTCGGCTTTTTAACCTGTTTAGGCCTTAAAAAACAAAACAAAACAACAACAAAAAAACCCTGTCAGATAGGGATACTGATAGTACTCACCTTCTAGGGCTGTTAAAAGATAAACGGGCTAATAGACCTCAAGGGAGGTTTAGACTAGGGCCTAGAATATGAATAATCAATGAAAGTTAGCTAAATACTAATTATTAATCTTCATAATGATTAGATGGGGCTATGGGATTGTTACACATTCTGCCTCAGTTTTCCATTTGCCTGTTTCTACTTGGACAGGTTATTTAACCTAAGCCCTATTAATGAGTCAAATATGAAACGTTAGTTCTTGATACACAGTAAGAACTCAGTGTTGGCTGTTACTGTTATAACTTTGTTATTCCTTCAGATGGAAAAGGAAGACTTAGGAGTTGAATGGCCTTATGTAAAGTTATAAACTAGGAAATGTAGGAGCAGGATCTTTACTCTGGCTTTCAGACTATATACATATGCTCTGCAATGTCAGCCAAGCTCTTGATTCTCAAAAAGTGTGGTCTTCTGACTAGTAGCATAGCATCACCTTGGAGCTTGGTAGAAATGCAGAATCTCAGGCCTCTTCTCAGATGTGAACTGTCAGAATATTATGTATAATATTACCAAAACCTTCATTTTAATAAGATCTGTAGGTGACTAGTATGTACATTTAAGTTTGGGAGGCACTGCTGATTGTGTGGTTTGCAAAGGTTTATCTTCCTTTGGATAGGAGCTAGGATTATTGAAGAGGGGATTGTACTGGATAATTAACCAGTAGAAATAAATACAGTAGTAGTCAGGAAATAGACTCAGTTGAGTTTCAGCATTGTAGTAGAAACTCCTTTCTTCTTAGCCAAAGGAATTTTAGCATTTGTTTTGATATTCAGATCAAGTCTTTTATTTTTATTTTATTTTATTTTTGTGGCACTGGGGATTGAACCCAGAGGCATTCTACCTCCGAGCTATACCCCCAGCCCTATTTTTTTATTCTTTATTTTGAAACCAAGTCTCACTAAGTTGCGGAGTGCCTCACTAGGTAGCTGAGGCTGGCCGCGAACCCGGATCCTCTGGTCTCAGCCTCCCGAATGCTGGGATTACAAGCGTGCGCCACCATGCCCGGCAAGTCTTTTATTTTTATTATGCTTTTACTGGTACATTATAGTCTCACATAATGTAAATCAAGTTGACGGTGACATATGAGATCAAGTCTTTAACATCACTTATCCTGTGGGGTCCAGGCAACTGTTTTGAACCTTGAAACTTTGGGGATTTGTCTACGACGGAGCTGCTTTGGGGTTCTTTTTTCCTTTGGATTGATTCATTCACTCAGCAAACATTTATTTGAATGACCGTCATGCGCCAGACAGTAGATACAAAGATAACTGTGAAACACTGGGGAAGGAAGATGGGTAAAGAGGAATTTACTACATCGTATGATTAAGCTTTTAATAGAAAATGCAACTGTAGGATTTAGCATCTCTGTCAGTCTTCTGAATTAGGAAAAAAAGAGCAGGAGTTGGTCCTTTCCCACTGTATGAAATGCTGTTTGGTCTGGATCATACGGGTCAGCTTTTTTAAAAAAATCAAATAAAAATTATTATTATTATTATTATTATTATTATTATTATTATTATTAGTAGTAGTAGTAGTAGTAGTAGTACTGGGGATTGAACCCAGGGGCATTCTAACCCTAAGCTACACTCCAGCTCTATTATCTTTTAGTTTGAAACAGGGTCTCACTAAGTTATATAGAGGTCCTCTCGAAGATGTTGAGGCTGGTTGTAAACCTTCGATCCTTCCTGTCTCAGACTTCCAATTATTGGGATTACAAGTGTGCACCACGTTGATTCAATTTTTGAAACAGGGTCTTGTTAAGTTGCCAAGGCTGGCCTTGAACATGTAATCCTCCTGTCTTAGCCTTCTAAGTACTGGAATAACAGGCATGTACCACCGTGCCTGGCTACAGGTCAACCCTTAAATATACAGTACTATAATTGTTTTGTGTTCAATGGTTTTTTTTAATAATCTAAATGGATTTTAATTTCCTTGAAGACTGGAGACTGATTTTTCCTTCCACATAGTGCTAAATACATAATAGCATTTAATACATGCTATTTGAAAGAATAAGCATCATAGGCTTTTCTAAATTAAAAAGGTATTAATGTTGGCTGTGTTAGGTTCAAGGTGAGCCAAAGTAGTAAAATTGGGATTTGGGGCACTAAAACTTCTCTCTCTCTCTTTTTTTTGTGGTACTGGTGATTAAACCCAGGAGCATTCTACCTCTTTGAACTATACCCCCAGTTATTCTTCATATAAATGTGTGTGTGTGTGTGTGTGTGTGTGTGTGTGTGTGTGTGTGTGTATGTTCTTGCTAGGTTGCTGGGAGAGTCTTGCTGTTTTATGTTACAGTGTGTGCCACCAAACTTGGCTTTAAAAAATATCTTACTGGGGCAAGTGGGTGAGTGATGTTTTCTAGTTTGCATTTGTATCATCCTTGAAAGCCTACCAGAGATGTATAAGTGTATGTGAATATATTTTAATAGTTTGCAAATAGTGATACATGTTGTCTTTTCCCTTCATTTGTTTCCTTTCTTCCTTTGGTTCCATAAGTTTGGAGAGACCCCGATTTGGTCATTAGACTTCGCTTTTCTGTCTCTACCTGCCCTCTGTGCCGTTTCATCCGTTCACACGGTGTCAGCTGCTGCTTTTGTGCACATAGTCCTTAGAGGTACATCTTTATTCCTTTTTTCTGCAGAGGTTTAAGCCGAACTCTCCAACTATCTGCTGGGCCTCTTCAGCATACTCTAAACTCAATATGTCTTAAAATACATAACACATGATCTTGCCTCAGATTTGCTTCTTCTATCATCCATCCATCCATTCACCCCTCACCCCCAGTGAAAGTTGATCGAAGGCCTTTGGTGTCGAGGAACACCTCAAGAATGCAATAGGAAGAAGAGTCGCAGTTGATGCTACCATCCTAGTCTACTAACATGGCCTTGAAATGGTGAAGTTATTCCTAAATCCAATCAGCCCAAAAGTTCTATTAGGTTTGTCTCTGTATTGTATTCTTTCTATCCGCATTGCTGTGACTGAATTCGTCTGTATTTTTTTTTTACTGTGACCAAAATTCCCGACATTTATTTGGACTCATGGTTTCCGAGGTTTCCGTCCACGGTCAGTGGAGTCAATTGCTTGGGCCTGAGCTGAAGCAGAGCGTCATGGCGGAGGCTGTGTTAGAGGGCTGGGGATGTAGCTCACTGGGAGAGTGGTAGTGCACTTGCCTGGCATACAGGGGCTCTGGGTCCAACACCCAGTATGGGGGAAAAAAGGAAGAAGAAGATGAAGGGAGAAGAAAAAGAGCAGGGTAGAGTAAAGCTGCGCAACTGTGGCAGCAGGAGTAGAGAGAAAGGGCTGGGGACAAGGTCTAGTCCTCAAGGGCGCACCCCACGGACCACTCTCTCCAACGAGGTTCCACCTCCTGCAGCCCTACCAGGTCTCAGCTATGAATTCCACATGGATTAAATATTGATGAGATCAGAGCCTTCATGAGCCAATCGTTTCCCTAAAATTTCACCTCTGAATATTGTTTCACTGGGACCAAGTCTTTAATACAGGAGTCTTTGGGAGACACTTCATATTCAAACCACAACAGTGACCTGACCAATATTCCCTTAGACGGGATCTCTTCCATCTGCTTTTCCAGATTTTCTTTACATTCTGCTTACCGCCTTTGGCTTCTAGCCAGCTGGGAGCATTGGGAGTAGATCAGAAGGTGTGAAGACAGTACGGTCAGGGCCACCAGCCCTCTGCGGATTGCCATCGGAAGATCATCAAAAGGCCTTTGTGGCATCAGTAGGCCACAACTCCTCTCAGGCAACCCTTTTCTGGCTCCTCTAGGAGCTCCTTTGGTCCCTTCAAGGCTAGAGTGGTTATGATTCTCACTCTTTTAGCACCACTGATTTCTTGGGTTTGCTTAAACCATGCTCACATCTTTGTATGCATTCCTTTTGTTTGTCTTTCTTAAGTTATCCAGCTTGATTGCTACCATTTGCTGCCAGGTCCTTGACTGATATCCTGGGAGTGATCCAGGGAGCATCTTAACAGTTTCCTGCCTCCATACTCTTTCCAGGACATCCCTGAAGATTTACCTTCCATGGATCTGGCCACAAGCTCTCCTCTCTACCTATTAGGATAATAGTTATTGTTGGTCTTCAATATTCATGATCTGGCCCCTGGTAGCGCTTTCTAAGTCACATGTCATAACGATCCTCTGTTTGCTTACTTTCCAGATATTTCTCATCTCACTCTTGTTTGTCATCTTATCTGTCTCTTCACAACTTTGAGAAAATTGACCCAAAAAGTGAAAAATGAAGCTTAGGTCAGAGACAGCAGTAATCGTATTTTGCAGCAACTATTGTGAAATTTCTCATTAGCAAAAGTGAACCTGTAGAGAGTTCCCCTCCTCCAAACAAGCAAGCAGTTAAATACCTCAAAGTAATACCTTTCATCTTTCCCCAATACATAGCTGCTTTCGTCAGTAAAACTTTTTTTTTAATAAAAGAAATTTCTTCATTCTTTGATACAAATTAACTTAGAATTACTTTCTAAGTGTTTCTCAGTTGTCTCTTCTTGACAGCGGAAATTGTTAAGGGTGATTCAGCCATTCTTTACTTCGGTGAACACAGTTTCCTTTTTTGAGTATTTTTATGTAGGGAATTCAGTGTGCTAGTAATTTGATAAAATTGCAGAAAAGGGCCCTTAAAACACATTATTTTCACATGGTTCATTTTTTTACTGATTTATAATTTTATTTTGGAAGTACTTCTACAAAAAATTTAATTTCGAAAATTTCTTAATCATAGAAAATTTGTATTCAAGTGTCTCAGTTTTAGTCAGAAACCTATACTAAAAATCCATTATTTTATTTTAAAAAAGAACAAAGAAGACAGAGCATTAAGATTTTATACAGTTAGTGTAGAAGCAGATAGGATAACTACCAGACATTGAACATTTGCCTATGAAGAACTTTGGATTTTAGCATAGTAAAAATTATGTTAGCTTTTTGGAACTGACTTGAGCTGTTCTGTCTCTGTAAAAGACAGAGTGGTTTTTGTTTTATAAAAATTGATAAATGCAATTTTTTTGCATTTGCCACTACCTATAAGATAGGTAAACACCACTGGCAAATGATTTTTAGTAGAACATCTCTGTTTTCTTCCAAGAAAATGAGGTTATTGGTAGCCTTTAGATTTTACTTTTAGAAAGAGATTGATACATGGTGAAAGGTTTCTGTAAAAAGGAAAGCTGAAGTTCAAGAATTTTAGGGGTATTTGTACTTAAAGAATCAAATACCATTGAAAATTCACATCCATTCAACAAATTACATTTTAATTTGTCTAAGTAAAATTGCGATAAATAAGAAATACTTTATGTTTTTCTTAATAAAATCTGAACACTTCTTGTAAATTGCATAGGATAGATTTATTCAATGATAGACAGCTGAGTCCGGAATAATTTTCCCTTAAGGAAAGCAACCTTGTTGCCACACATAGGGTTTAATTTGTCTTTGCAACCACAGACTATGGATGAGTGTGTTACTCAGCTTTTTGTTGTGACCACAGTACTTGATTTATTTTGGTTCATGGTTTCCGAGGTTTCAATCCATGGTAGGCTGGCTCCATTGCTGCCGGCCTGAAGTAAGTCAGAATATGATGGTGGAAGGGTGTGGTGGAGGAAAGCTGCTCAGCTCATGGCAGCTGGAGAGGAAGAGAGAGAGGGAGGAAGAGAGAGAGAGAAGAGGAGAAGGAGGAGGAGGAGGAGGAGGAGGAGGAGGAGAGAGAAGAGAGAGGGAGGAGGGGCCAGGGACAAGATTCAGTCCCAGGGGCATGCCCCTAGTGACCTACACCCTCCAGCCATGCTCCTCCTGTCTCTGGTTTCCATTAATTCCCAGGAGTCCATTCAAACTATTAGTCCATCAAGTGGGTCGACTCACTGGTGAGGTCAGAGCCCTCATGATCCAGTCATTTCCTGAAAGCCCATCTCTCAATGTGACAGCATTGGGGACCAAGTCTTTAACACATGAGCTTGTGTGGGGCATTCCAGATCCAAATCATAGCAACGAATATATATATATAAACATATATATATATCAATATAAACATATATATATATCTCAATCCTTTTAATATAAAATATCTGCCAATCAAATTTCTCTTCTAAATTTATCACAATACACAGGCCGGGCGTGGTGGCGCACACTTGTAATCCCAGCATTTGGGAGGCTGAGACCGGAGGATCTAGGTTCGCAGCCAGCCTCAGCTACCTAGTGAGGCACTCCACAACTTAGTGAGACCCGGTTTCAAAATAAACAATAAAAAATAGGGCTGGGGGTATAGCTGGGAGGTAGAATGCCCCTGAGTTCAATCCCCAATACCGTAAAAAGAAAAAAAGAATACACAGGGGAGTTATGACTATGCCTAATAAACATTAATTCTTGACAGTCTTAACTATGAATTATTTCTAGATTATTAACCTATTGTTTTTAGGACACATCTATGAAAAGTGAAAACAATAGATAGAAAACTGTGACCACTTATGTGGAAAATTCTGTAGCCTACACTTTTCTTTTTCTAGATGTTTTTGCTTGCCAAAGGAAAGAACCTCTCAGTGGCAAGTAGGTGTCACTGTATCCTTGTCAGCTCTGAGTGCACTGCAGTCTCTTCCGGCTCCCTCAGCCACTTGATGAGACAGAAGACCATCTGTGGAGTGTGTACTTTCCCCCAAGGTCTGGATAGAACTTATTATTTGAGATGTATGAGTAATGATCCTGGAATTTCCCAATATTTATTTTCCTTGCCTCATTTTCTAAGATAGATAGAAACTGGGTCTTCTGGTAGGTCCCGTGTTCTCTTTTCTGAAAAGCCTATGGATTTCAGTGGAAACACAGTTTAGATCTCAGGTTTTAGTTTATTCACCTGAAAAATGAAGTTTTTTTTTCTTTTTCTTCTCTAGGTGGCTTTTACAATTAATCTCTGTGATCCTTTTTTTTTTTTTTTTACAAACTCTGTGCATATATATGTATGCACATATAGTATATATTTTAATAAAGTTTATTCTTTCTTCATTGTTCATTAAAATTTTTGATCAATATACCCCATTTTACAAGCCTGTCCTCTCTTGAGTCATCATATAGACATTCCTTCTGCTATGTGATCTATGAATCTCTGCTTAGAAATATCTATTTTTCTGGGCTTAAAGAGTCCATGTTTAATAGAGGGAGGAAGGACCTGAGGAACTTCTTGTAAAGTCCCAGACCTTTTGTGTGAGGTTCTGCATTACTTATATACTTGAGTTTAGTGATTGACTTTGATGTGTTCATGAAAGTACATCATGCTCATTAAGGTGTCCCCCCTCCCTCCTTCACCTTCCGTTAAGTCAAATTCTTTGCTCACCTAAGGATTCTCCTTCTTCATCTGGAGTCCCCCTTATGTCCCATTTCTCCCTAGCTTCCACATATTAGGGGATGCATACAATTTTTTACTTTTTGTGACTGAATAATCTCACTTCATATAATGTTTTCCAGTTGCATCCATTTCCCTGAAAATAACATGATTTTGTTCTTCTTTATGGCTGAGTAAAATTCCATTGTGTACATATCCCATAGTTTTGTAATCCATTCATCTGTTGATGGACATCTTGGCTGCTTCCATAGTTTGACAATTGTGAATTGTGCAGCTATAAACATAGATATACATGTGTTTGTCTGATAGTTTGGTTTCTGTTCTTTTGGGTAGATACCCAGAAATGGTATCGCTGGATCATATGGTAGGTTCATTCCCATTCGTCTGAGGATCCTCCATATTGTTTTCCAAAGTGGTTGCACTAATTTGCAATCCCACCAACAATGTATTAGGGTTCCCACTTCTCCATACCCTTGCCAGCATTTTTTGTTGTTCGTGTTTTTTATGATTAGGTGAAATCTCAAGGTAGTTTTGATTTGCATCTCTCTGATTGCTAATGATGTTGAACATTTCCTCGTACATTTATTGGCCATTGTATTTCTTCTTTTGTGAAGTGTCTATTTAGATCCTTTGCCCATTTTTTGATTGGGTTATTTGTTTTCTTAGCTGTGATTTTCTTGAGTTCTCTGTATATCCTAGATATTAGACGTCTATCAGAAGAGTAGCTGGCAAAAATTTTCTCCCACTCTGTGGGCTCTCTGTTGAGGTCCTTGATAGTTTCCTTTGCTGCACAGAAACTCTTCAGTTTAATGAAATCCCATGTATTTATCTTCCTTTGAGTTGCTTGTGCTTTTGGGGTCTTGTTGAGAAAGTTTTGACCTGTGCCTATGTGTTGAAGTGTTGGGCCTGTGCCATCTTCAAGTAGCTGCAGTGTCTCTGGCCTGACTTCCAGGTCTTTGATCCTCCTGGAATTGACTCTTGTGCAGGGTGAGAAAGTGGGGTTTATTTCCATTTTCCTGCATATGGTTAACCAGTTTTGCCAGCACCTTTTGTTAAGGAGGCTATCTTTTTTCCAGTGTATTTTTTTGGCTCCTTTGTAAAAAATCAGTTGACTGTAAGCATGTGGGTCTGTTTCTGAATCTATTATTCTGCTCCATTGGTCTATGGTCTGTTTTTGTCCCAATACCAGGCTGTTTTTATTACTGTGGCTTTGTAGTAGAGTTTGAAGTCAGGTATTGTGATACCTCCTGCATGGTTGCTAAGAACTACTTTGGCTATCCTGGGCTTTTTTTTGTTCCAAATGAATTTAAGGACTGATTTTTCTATGTCTATGAGGAGTGACCTTGGTAATTTCATGGGTATTGCATTGAATCTGTAGATCAGTTTTGGGAGGATGGCCATTCTGATGATATTTATTCTGCCTATCCAAGAGCATGGTAGATTTTCCCATCTTCTACTTCATCAATTTCTTTTTTCAACTTTTTGTAGTTTTCCTTATAGAGGTCTTTTACCTCTTTGGTTAGGTTTATCCCTAAGTATTTTATTTTTCAAAATGCTATTGTGAGTGGAATTGTTTTCTGGATTTCTTTTTCAGTGGTTTTATGGTTGGTGTACAGGAAAGCTTCTGATTTTTTAAGATTGAGTTTTGTATCCAGACACTTTGCTGATTTGTTGATTAGTTCTATAAGTTTTTTGGTTGAGTTTGTTGAGTCTTCTAAGTACAGTATCATGTCATCTGCAAAGAGGGATAGTTTTAGTTCTTCTTTCCCTATTTTCACCCCTTTGATTTCCTTCTCTTGCCTTATTGCTCTGGCTAGAGTCTCAAGTACTATGTTGAACAGAAGAGGTGATAATGGACATCCTTGTCTTGTTCCTGTTTTTAGTGGGAATTCTTGCAGTTTTTCTCCATTTAATATGATGCTGGCTGTAGGCCTATTGTATATTGCCTCTATGATTTTGAGGTATGTTCCTTCTATTCTGATTCTCTGCAGTGCCTTTAGCATGAATGGGTGTTGGATATTGTCAAATGCTTTTTCAGCATCAATTGAGATGATTATGTGGTTTTTGTCTTTGATTCTGTTTATGTAGTGAATTATATGGATTGTTTTTCATATGTTGAACCAGCCTTGCATCCCTGGGATGAACTCGACTTGGTCATGGTGGATAATTTTCTTGATGTGGTTTTGAATGCTCATTGCTAGTATTTTGTTTAGCAGTTTTGCATCTAAGTTCATCAGTTATATAGGCCTATAGTTTTCTTTTCTTGAGGTGTCTTTATTTGGCTTTGGTATTAATGTGATGTTGGCTTAATAGAATGTGTTTGGGAGGGTCCCATTTCTTTCTACTTCCCAGAATAGTTTGAGGAGTATCAGGATTAGCTCTTCTTTTTTTAAAATTTTTATTTTTATTCATACATTGTAAGCATACATCTTTGTTAGGTACAAATTGATAACCATATAAGAGCTCACAATTCTCATTTGACCCCTTGTCCGAATTCCCGCCCCACTCCCTTGCCCTCCCTCCCTCTCCAGTTCAGTTTAGTGAATGACCTTGATATACATTAGTGTGCCCCCTCTCCCTGTCCAACCCCTAAATCAACTTCTTTGCTTTTGAGGGTCTCTCCTTTTTCATCTGGAGACCCTTCCATACCCCGTCTTCTCCCTAGCATCCGCATATTAGGGAGAACCTATGCTTTTTTACTCTTTGTGACTGGGTAATCTCACTTAACAACATACTGTTTTCCAGTTCCTTCCATTTCCCTGCAAATAGCTCTTCTATAAATGTTCTATAAAATTCACTTGGAAAACCATCTGGCCCTGGGCTTTTGTTTGATGGTAAACTCTTTATTGCCATTTCTGTCTCTGATTGTTATTGGTCGGTCTAAGTTTTCTATATCTTCTTGACTCAATTTAGGAAGGTTATATGTGTCTAGAAATTTGTCAATTTCTTCTAGATTTTCCATTTTGTTGGAGTATAGTTTTTCAAAATAGTTTCTGATGATCCTCTGTATTTCCATACTGTCGGTGGTAATATCACCTTTTTCATCTCTTATTTTGGTAATTTGGGTTGATTCTTTCTTTCTTCTGGTTAGGCTGGCCAATGGTTTATCTATCTTGTTTATTTTTTCAAGAAACCAGCTTTTAGTTTTGTTGATTTTCTGTATTTTTTTAATTTTCTACTTCATTAATTTCTGTGGTTGGACTATTCTTGTTTTTTGAGTGTTTTGAGCTGTCATTAGGTTATTTATTTGGTGATTTTCTGTTCTTCTTATGTGGGCACTCAGTGGTATAAATTTTCATCTTAGTACTGCCTTCAAGGTGTGCTAGAGGTTTTGATATGTTTTGTCTCTGTTTTCATTGGTTTCTAGGAATTTTTTAATTTCTCCCCTTACTTCTTCTAAGACCCAGTCCTCGTTCAGCAGTGTGGTGTTCAGTCTCCATGTGTTTACATGGTTACTCTGGGTCTTCTTAGAGTTTATTTCTAGTTTCACTCCATTGTGGTCTGAAAAGATGCAGGGAATTATGTTACATTTTTTGAATTTGCCAGTGCTCTCTTTGTGGCCAAGAATGTGGTTTATTTTGGAGAAAGTTCCATGTGCAGCTGAGAAACATGTGAATTCAGCTGTAATTGGGTGAAAGAGTCTATATGTGTCTAATAGGTCCATTTGGTTTATGGTATTCTTTAGGTCTGAGGTGTCTCTACTGACCTTTTTATTTAGAAGATCAGTCTAGTGATGTGAGAGGAGTTTTGAAGTCTCCCAGTATTACTGTATTGGGATCTATGTGTGTCTTTATATCATACAGAGTTTGTTTTATGAAAATGACTTCACCTATGTTTGGGGCATAGATGTTGATAATTGTTATTTCCTCTTGCTGGATTGTTCCTTTTCCTAGTAAAAAGTGACCTGCTTTGTCTCTTCTGATAAGCTTAAACTTGAAGTTTAATTTATCTGATATCATGGTTGCTACTCCTGCTTGTCTTCAGGTTCATTGGCATGAATTACCTTATTCCAGCCCTTCACCTTTAGTTTGTGGGAATCTTTGCTCGTAAGGTGTGTTTCTTGCAGGCAGCATATAGATGGATTCTGGATTTTGATCCATTTTGCCACCTTGTACCTTTTTATTGGGGAGTTGAGACCATTTATATTCAGTGTGGTCATTGAGAGATGATTTTTAATTCCTAACATTTTGAGTTTTGACTTCTGTTTTTCATGGTGTTTATTCTTCTTTGCTTAGCTGTTTGCTTCCTGGAAATTATTGTTACTTTGGTTCTGACGTTTACTTGTTAGTTCTTCTTCATAGTTAATCTGTTTGAGTATTTTCTCTAGTGCTGGTTTGGAAGACATAAATTCTTCTAATTTCTGTTTGTCATGGAAGGTTTTTATATCCCCGTCAATTTTGAGAGAGAGTTTTGCTGGATAGGAGAATCTTGGCTGCAAGTTATTTTCTTTCAGTTTGGAATATGTTACTCCAGCCCCTTCTGGCTTTCATGACTTGGTTTGGGAGGTCTGGAGTGATTCTAATTGGTTTGCCTCTAAATGTCACTTGGTCTTACTTTTGTTGCCTTTAGAATTCTCTCCTTAGCCTCTACATTAGTCAGCTTGATTATTATGTGGCATGGTGAACCTCTTCTTTGGTCTTGTCTAAATGGGGTTCTATATGTTTTCTGCACCTGTGTGTCTACTTCTCTTTCTGTGTTTAGAAAATTCTCTGATATTGCTTCTTTGAAAAGGTTGTTTACTCAATTAGTTTCAACTTCTAATCCCTCTTCTATGCCTATTATTCTTAGGTTAGCTCTTTTAAAGTTGGCCCAGATCTCATCAATGTCCAATTCATACTGTGCCTGATGAGAGGTGTCTCACTCCAATGCCATCTTCCCAGAAGTCCTCTACTAAATTTTAAAATAACTACATACTATTCCATAAGGTGAATGAAGGGTAGTTTAGTTAACAATCCCTATAAATGGATATCACAGTCATTTTCACTGTTGCAATGAACATATTTGTATACATATCTTTGTACATATATGGATAGATTCTAAGTAATAGAACACCTGGGTCAAAGGGTACTTGCATATTTAGTTTTGTTTCTCTTTTTTTGTAGTATTGGGGATTGAACCCAAGAGCATTCTATCACTGAGCTACATTCCCAGCCATTTTTATTTTGAAATAGAGTTTCTCTAAGTTAGTGTGTGCCTGCCTCGAACCTGTCTCAGCCTCTCAACTATTGGGATTATAGGCCTGTTCCAGGACTAGGCTATGTTTTTAACTATTGTTACTGTGTAGAAGCACAATTAATTTTTGAATATTGATTTTTTACTTATCCATATGGCTAAACTCTCTTATTAATTCTAATAATTTATTTTTAAATTACATACAAACAATATAATTTTTAAATAATGATTTTTTTTGTTTCTCCCTTTCCAAACCTTATGCCTTTTTTTGTGTATGTGATGCTGAGGATTGAACGAGGGATATTCTACCTCTAAGCTACACCCCTAGTCCTATTTAATTTTTTTATTTTGAAACAGGGTCTCATTAAGTTGCTGAGGCTGGCCTCTGACCTGTGATCCTCCTATCTCAGCCTCTTAAGTACTAGGATTACAGGCATGCGCAACCAAGCCCGGCTTATATTTTAGTTTTGTATTTTTTAAAATTCTAAATTAGACACCATTATCATTATAGGTAATAAGCTTCAATTTATCACATTGGTTAGACATTTGTCAGTATCTTTGCTCATTTTTTACCCGTCTCTCAAAAATTCTTTTGGACTCATTTTCTTTCTTTCTGAAGTACATTCTATTCCTTCATTAAATTCTGCTGATAGCAGACTCTTGAAGGTTTGTTTATCTGAAAATGTCTGGTTTAACGTAGTTAATGTGAGATCGTTAGATGCAAGTCTAGACTGATAGTTCATTTCTCTCAGCACTTTCAAGACAGTTTTCAATTTGTCTTTTGGTTTTCATTTTTGCTCTTGAGTACTGTGCTGATTTTTTTATTTTTAGATTAAGTATATAATATCAGCAAGCATTAGATATAACTACATATTTTACTAGACCCATGAAACTCTTTTATTTCTTTTATACTTTATCATGCCCTCCTATGAGTTCATTATTTAGATTTAATTTTATTTTGACTGTTTTGAGTGATTTCCTGAGAAAAAGTACAAAGATGTAGCTGGGCGTGGTGGCAAACGTTTGTAATCCCAGTACTTGGGAAGCTGAGATAGGAGGATCCCGGGTTCAAAGCCAGCCTCAGCTACTTAGTGAGGCCCTCTACAACTTAATGAGAACTTGTTTCAAAATAAAGAATAAAAAGTGCAAAGGTGGTGTAAATTTTGAGTTCTTTTATGTTTAAAAAAATGCTCTTCTTGAGCTGGGCATGGTAATGCATGCTTGTAATCCCAGTACTTGGGAAGCTGAGACAGAAGGATCGCAAGTTCATGGCCAGCCTCAGCAACTTGTGAGGCCCTCTGCAACTTAGTGAGACCCTGTTTCAAAATAAAGAATAAAATAGGGCTAGGGGTGTAGCTGGGAGGTAGGATTTCCCTGAGTTCCACCCCTAGTACCAAAACAAAAAACAAAAAAACAACCCTGTTTTTCTTGACCTCTTTTGTGGTTTGACTCTGCCTACTGCAATACTGGGGATTGAACCCAAGGACATTTTATCCCTGAGCTACCCCCTCAGCCCTATTTTATTTACTTTGAAACAGTGTCTCACTAAGTTGCAGAGGGCCTCACAAATTGCTGAAGCTGGCCTCATACCTGCAATCCTCCTGTGTCAGTCTCCCAAGTACTGGGATTACAAGTGTGTGCCCATGACCAGCCTATTGTTCCCTTTAAATGTATCTATGTCAAGACATAGCACACCAAAGCCACAATTGCAATATATCCAAAGATTTATTGTTCACTCAGGCATAGGCAAAATGGGGGAAAATCAGGGGGAGGAAATCCACTAATGAGGGGGTTTAGAAAAAAACTTGCACATAAATGATATTTTGGCCAGGCATAGAATTCTTGGATCAAAATTCTCCTCTTTCAAACATCTCTAAATAGTATTCCTTTTTCTTTCCCTTTTGTATTCTAATACTATCAATGAGAAATGTGGTATCAGTTCTGATTTTCTTTTTTTTTTTAAGTAACCTGAGACCTGATCTCTTACTAGAAGTAAGACAATTATTCTTCATCTTTGAAGTTCAGAAATTTCACTAGAATATGCCTAAATTTTTCATTAATCCTGCCTGACACTTCATGTGCCCCTGCTATATGAACTGTTAAGTTTTTTTTTCAGCTTAGAGGATGAAAAGAAAAGGAAAACTTTCTTTTCTTTTTCTTTTATTGTAGCATATTATATTTTTTTCTTTGTGGAATGCCCTTATCTTTACTTGCATTTGGGGTTTCTTGAAATTGTCTTTCATATTTTTTTACACAAAATTTCCTTTTGTATGTGTTTTTATATATTTGTACTAATATATATGTATATATGTATATATATATATTTTTTTTCCATTGGGTCTTGTTGATCTTTTAGCCTACTACTTTAGTTTTCAGCAGTAATATTTTTTGGGTTATTCTCTTAGGTTTTTAAATTTAGAAAATTAAGTTAATTTTTTAATTTGCTAAAACATGTTTCTTTCCTTTCAGTGAATCTGCACAAGAATCATTGTAACATTTTTATTAAAGTCCTTTTCAGGTTTTCTCTACCATTAAATCTTCCAGAATAGGAGCGGCTTGTTCAAGTTATGTTCTGCAATGTTTTTGTGCCTGCTTCTGTCAGCTGGTGGGAGAGGGAATCCTCCTCTAGGGCCCCACTGGGTGTCTTTGAGAAGCATGGTCCTCAGAGCTGAGGAGGTTCAGTGGTCTGTTCTCAGGTTCCTCAGGTAATCTTGGCATTGCCTCAGGCTTGGAGTTACAAACAAGATACCAGAGGTGTCTTCTACTGATTGTTCTGCTCAACCTCCTTGGGAATTAAGTGTCTCTAGTAGGATGGCCTCTGTCTTTGACAGTAGAACACACATACACACACACACACACACACACACACATCTACACACACTTGTATTCCTTTATTAGCTGTTTATTATACTTGTTAAATGATGTTGAATGAAGCATGATACATGAAAACATTCATAATCCAGCCAAGACCCACCATTCTCACCTCTTTCCTGCTCCTCCTCCATGCACAGTGTCTCTTAAGTTCTGAATTTTTCTTCTGTTTCCTGAATGCATGATATATTTTCTCATTTATATATTTTTAAACAGAAAGTAGGAGAAATAAGGACAAGATTATTAGAAATGTGAACTGAGGCTATCACCCCAGAATCTGTCTGACAACTACAATTTAAAAACAAGAAAACTTAGGCTTATTTAGCACCAAATAGCTAGTTATAGCTAGTATTAAGATATGATGGATTATAACGCTCTCACTAGGAAGGAGTGAGACTGGAATTGTGTTGCTGGGGGAGTCTTGCCAGTGAGGTGCAGGAAGAGAGGCAGGTACTTCAGGAGAATTTCTAGTTCATTTGTTCATCATTCATTCGTTCATTCATAAAATTTGTATGAGTCTGAACTTGACTATATGAACTGGGGGGTGACAATAGAAATAGATGGAGAATATTTTATTTTATTATTTTTTTTACAGTGTTGAGGATTAAATCCAGAGCCTCATGCATGCTCTGGGTTCAAGAAAGCACTCGACCACTGAGCCATATCCTCAGCTTTACAAAGGAGCAATATTTATGTATGCATGTCTGTATTTATTATTTATCTATTTATTCTTGCAGTACTGGGGATTGAACCCAGGGATTTTATACCTCTAAGATCTACGCCCAGCCCTATTTTTTATTCTTTATTTTGAAAGAGGGTCTCACTAAGCTGTGGAGGGCCACATTAAGTAGCTGAGGCTGGCTGCAAACCTGTGATTCTCCTGTTTCAGCCTCCCAAGTACTGGGATTACAAACGTGTGCCAGCACTCTGGCTCATGGATGAGGAATATTTTAAATAGTAAGTAGCTTCATCAAAGATGAGAGATGAGAGTGCATCATGTGCTTGGGACACAGGACAATTCAGAGCTGCTGAATCATTTGAAGGGACAGCGGGAAGTGAGACTACAAAGAGCAGGTGGGGCCAGATTGTGAAAGGGTTTGCAAGTCATGCTTTGTTCTATATTTATTCAACACCATTTACTGAGGATCTACTGTGTGCTAGGAGCTGTGCTGGTCACTGAGGTATAGGAGTGAGAAAGGCAGTGTTCCTGCTCTCTGGGAGCTATAGGCATCAAGGACCTGATAAAAATGACGTAATTTAAGCCTACAGATTGGTGGGAAGTTCACTCCACTGGCAGTCAAGTGGAAGGAGACTGGAAGCAGGAAGTCCAGACTGGAGGTTTAGTTCCAGGGAGGAATGATGCCAGCCTGTACCATGGAGAGGGTTGGCACTTGCAGAGCAAGTGTAATAGAGACACAATGGGATGAGAGAAGGTGAGACAGCTGGAGCTGGGGGAGCCAATCACCTGTAGCCACATCCCTCCTTGTCTGGCCTAAAAGTGATGGTTGTGATGTGCTGCAGCTCTTGTTTCTGCTTCTTGTGGGTGAAGAGGAGAGGAGAGGAGAGGAGAGGAGAGGAGAAGAGAGAAGAGGAGAGGAGAGGAGAGGAGAGGAGAGGAGAGGACAGGAGAGAGAGAGAGAATAAAAATATCTACACCCACTGCCTACCTTTCTTCCCAGGGCTTGAGGCATCACATCGGAATTTGTCTATACTTGAGTATGCCAGGAGGCTGTTGTCCTATGCTCAGCCAGGTTAGAGTTTATCATGATTGACTTACTGGAAAAGCTCCTGTAGAGAAATTCAATTATTTTCTAGGTTTTTACTAAAACAGCTAGAGATCATTTGAGGAAATTCAGTAAAGTACCTCAAATAGCTGTTGTAAAAAGAATTACTAAAAGACAATACTGAACCTGGAAAACCTGGAATTTAAGAAATATATATATATATATGTATTTCTTAAATATATACACATATATTTCTTAAATATATATACATATATATATATTTCCAAGTATTTAGAGACTATTAGTTTTTGTTGCCTTCATTGTCTTTCAGTAGCTATAGAAATAAAAGGGAAATGACAACTACCATTTTAACAGAGGTATTTTACCAAAATCCTTTCCATTCTCTTTGCTACTCTTAGTATCTTGTTTAAAGCTATTTTCTTATAATATGCAACAAAAGAGTTTATTCCCTTGACAGTATATTTAATAACAGACAATTTAGCAGACACTATCAATACCTTCCAAATCTCAGTTTCTTCTAAGCAAATAAATGTTAAGAACATTTTGTTACATTATATTTTTTCTCTCTGTTTATAGCTCCCAGTTTAGCCATATATGTAAACTGCACACTGCAACTTTTTTACTAAGCTTCAATGACAGCATCTTGAGCTATTTGCAGTTTTAAAAATGGACACATAATAGGATGTCTTTATTTTTTCCCTTTCCTAGCTTATTTCAGTCATAAGCCAACAAATACTTGGTGAATGTCTAATGCAACTGAACACCAGGTGCCACAGAGAGACAACAAGATGACTGCATTGCAGATATTTAATCTAACTGAAAAAAACAGAATGCCACCATGAACAGGCATATATTATAAAAAGTGTGGCAGAACATCTCAGACATTGTAATACACTTTGGCACATGTATCAAATCCCTTCTCATTATACCCCAGTATTGGGCCCAGTGATCTTCGTTGCCTATGTATGGCCTACTTATCAAATGTAAAAGCTGGGTGGGTGTGGTGGTGCACTCTTGTAATCCCAGTACTTGGAAGGCTGAGACCGGAGGATCCCGGTTCATGGCTAGCCTCAGCTACTCAGCTACTCAGCTACTTAGTGAGGTCCTCCGCAACTTAGTGAGACCCTGTTTCAAAATAAAGAATAAAAAATAGGACTAGTAGTGTAGCTCGGAGGTAGAATGCCCCTGGGTTCAACCCCTAGTACTGCAAAAAAAAAAAAAAATCTGCCTCCATATTTTGGGAATAAGACTCAGCACCTTCCCAGGGGAAATAAGTACTCTCTAAACAAAGTAAGGGGCAAAAGATGCTTTCTAAGAATTCTTTAATACCAGATTCTCCCTGGTATGGCATACCTAGTCAGGTGGCTTTCTTCTTTTTTTTCTATTCTTTTCCTTTATTTTCCACATTATAGGATGAAAATATAGTTTCAGAGTTCTTATGCCTATGAAATTATGAATCTAGGTTAAGAATAATAATCAAACGGGCCGGGCAGGAAATGTACATGAGTGAAGCCGGATGAACCACAGTCAACGGGCGTGTGCAGGAGACTCCACTCCTTGGTATGACTGTTTCTTGCCACTCAGGAGTGCCACCCTGCAGGCATTACACATTCTGACTATTTGTAGAGATCTTTAGGTTTATGACTTCCCTGGTCCAGAAAAAATTGGAACATTATTTATTAACCAAAGATTAACCTGAATCTTAAATAATTACTCAAGAAACATTAATGGGTTTGTACAATCTCCTAGAACTAGCATTTTCTTCAAATCTCTTTGAATCTTGGTAATCCTTTCAAGTGTCTGGTATGGTTTTCTGAGTAACCAACATAGTGTGCTGAGCAAACAAAAAAGTGGTAAAATAAAAAAAATCAAGGTTAGAAAGATTGGAAAGCTGTCATTGGAATATAGATTTATAAATGTTGATGCCAGAGAATCAAATACGGTTCAGAAACAGTAGTATATTTCTTAAAACATTATGTTTATCCAAACCAAAGTTGTTAGTTGTTACAACTCAGAGCAAGAGATTTTTTTTTTTTTTTTTTTTTTTTTTTTGCGGTACTGGGGATTGAACTCAGAGGCATTTTACATCTGAGCTACACCCCCAGCCCTATTTTTTTTTTTATTCTTTATTTTGAAACAGGGTCTCACTATGTTGCAGAGGGCCTCACTAGGTAGCTGAGGCTGGCCGCGAACCCGGATCCTCCAGTCTCAGCCTCCCGAATGCTGGGATTACACGCCTGGCAAGAGAGATCTGTCTTAAAGGTGAAAGAGCAGGGTTGCTATGGGGATGATGCAGGGAATGATTAAAAGTATTTCTTTGAATATTGATAAATCCCATTCACATGTATCAGTAGTCTATGGCTATAATTAGATGAGTTGGATGCCAGGGATTCCTAGTAATCTTGTCTGCAGGCTGTGCCCATCATTTTGACCCACACTTACTTGTTGTCCTAAGTATAAATGTAGGAACTTCCAAGTGACATTCTGTGCCCCAGAGTTATACATACAGAGGGAGTAGTTTTCAGATTTGAGAACGCATGAAAATCACTACCTGTGCTGATTATAAAAGTTGGACTCATTGTAGTTCAGAGGGTCTGCAGACCATGTTTTCTGGGATATTAATATGGAAGAATGAGAAGCATCAGAGGATGAGATTTTTGACTTGTTTTCTTTTTTTTCCAGTTTATTAAAAATATTGATTTATTTTACTATGAAAGTACTACACAATCGCTTAGCAAATTTAGAGAACACAGAGAAGTAGAGAGAAGAAAATAACAATGATTCAATTTAAACAAAGCACGTGCATGTTTTGAATACATGTTTCATATAGAAATATATGATGTCATATATGTGTGCAAGCACATAGCCCCACAATTGCCTTCTGTCTATGATCCTAGATAATTAATAATGCAGACTTTGCAGGCTCTTACTACTACCTGTTTATACAGAATTTCAGTCCCAGAAGTTATACCCAGAATGCAGAGTTTATAAAACTCTGCTCACCTCTCCCACCCCTGCAAGAATTGTCCAGGCATGCTGTCCCTGGCATGCCCCCACACCACCGGGAATAGTCATGCCCTCCAGGTACCGCTGCCTCCTGATCAGTTGCTGACTGGATCCCTTGAAATGGCAAAGCTGCTTCATGTTTGTTGTGCAGGGAAGATGATATCTCTCTCCTACTCTCGGATGGTGCCATGGCAGAGTTGCTTGTGTCTTAATTGTTTTCTTAATAAATGATTTTGTTCACAGTCTTTAGAAGCCATTCCTTCAGCTACAAGATGTTAAGAATCCTTAAAGAAAGGAAACATGTTTTTTATTGTTCAGAGTCTTTATTCATTTGTTCATCACTCTGAAGTTTGTACTTTTACCTTCTGTTTGAACTCCACGTGTGTATATCCAGCTACTTGCTGGACACCTCTGCTGGAATGCCTCCTACCTCACATAGCCACGCTAACTTTTCCCTCTCTGGCTGCTCCACTTATTGTTTTTTCCATTTCAGTTAGTGGTACTGATGTTCTTATAGTTGCTGAGGTCGAAACACTTGGATTCTTGATTTTTTTTTCATGCCCCATATCTTATTGGCCAACAAATTCCTTTGATTCTATAATCTGATCACTTCCCCCTATCTTTGCTACATCCTGCCCCAAGCTTTTAACCATCTCTTATCTGGATTGTTGTAGTTCTCCTAATGTGTTTCTTTGCTTCTATTCTTGTTCTTTATGTTTCCAAAACAGCAGTAGAGTATCCTTTAAAATTAAAACCACAACTTGTCCCTCTTCTTCCCCAAGGTCTATAAGACTTCTCATGTCTGTCAGATCATAGCCAAACAATGGAGACAGAACTACAAGGTTCAAGATTTTCCTGACCTCTTCTTAAACCTCACTTGTACCTGCTCACTCTCCTCCAGACCTAGTGTGCTCCTAGCTGTTCCCTGAAGCCACAGGTCTCTGTACTAGCCGTTCCTTCATTGTGCTAGCTGCCTGGAAAGCTCTTCCCAGGGATTTCTGAATGGCCTCCTTCCTTATCACCTTTAAGACTTTAAGCATTGCCTTCTCGAAGAATAACTCTTACTCATTTACTTAAAATTTGACTCTCTTCCCTTCCCACATTTCTTCTCTCACTCTGATTTTCTGTAGTACCTCTCTCCTGTTAACATACTAGATAGTTTAATTTTTCATTAGTCAATGGACTGATTTAATGTTTATTGTTTTTCTTTCTCCTATACTAGATGTAAGTGCCACAGGGAAGTGATTTTTATCTATTTTGCTCATTGATATGTCTCCAGTACTTACAAAAGGGCTTAGCACATACTAGATGCTGAAGAAATGCTTGCTGAGTAAAGTGGATGAAATCCTATGAAGTAGTTACTAAAAGTCAGGCACTGTTCTAAGTGCTGGGAACATAGCTGGGAACTAGACCATCTCTGTCTTGGAGCTGACATTCCTAGTGGGAACTACTGCAAAGCAGCAGAACTGCAGAATGGGCAGCACTTTTTAGCAGCCACAGCTGCTAGAGATAGAGGAGAACACTTAATATTAGTCATTAACAAGAGAGAGATTGGCTTGCAGAAGTTATGATGTGCTGGAAAGCTAGAGCTTAAAGAAAACAGTGATCACAATCAAAAGTCCAGGAATTACAGAAAGAAAGAAAAAGTGAGCACAAAGAAGAAAGAATATGCATAAGAAAGGGAAAGAAGGATTATAGAAATAGCATACAACAAAATTCCAAATATTGGTAGCACAAACATCCATAAAATAAATCCATAGGAGGGAGGCAGGTCTTGGATGGAGCTTCAGGATTCCATCAACAACCCAGGCTCCTCTCTCTCTCTGCCATCATTCTCAGCATGTGCCTTAGTTCTTCCAAATAACTTTCCAGAGAGGGACAAAGGGAAGAGCAAAAGAGATATGTCTCCTAGGGGGGCAATCTTCCAGAAAGTGACACAACAGGTCTGGAGTAAAACTTAGTTGCATGGCCATGTTAGCTGCAAAGGAGTCTGTGAAAACTGGATTTTTAATCTGGGGTATTTCCATGACAAATATCATAGGAATATATAGATAAATTAGTTCATCAGAGTAGGACCCAAGATTAAAACCAAAGATGATAGAGCTGGACCACAACCCTGACTTACCTGGGAGGAAGGATTGGTAGTTAAAATTGTACTATCTGCATAATTGATATCATAAGTTATTTATATTTAACTGTTTAATAAGTATTCACATAATTTTATTACTAGTATAGTTGTGTTTTCAATTCTTTTTCTGTTTCGAGCCTAAGTATAAGCACAGCAGTCCTCTATTATCTGAAATAGGAATACCTAAATCTGACTGATGGGAAATAAATATTTGTGTGTTGAGGATGATTAGCAGGGAGGCAGATTTCATAGTTACCAAACTGATGTGCCCAGAAGGGATAATTTGAGTCTGAAATTGAAAAGGTGCTTTGGTAAAGCACTTGGAAAAATACTTCTGATATGGAACATTAATTGTTTTTATGTCTTTCAAATAAAAGAAAGAAGTACAGGAGACTAAGACAATTTTGACCTATCTTTCAGACTAAATTTTGGGAATCTTTGCAAAGAAGATTAGGAGTCATTTTTTTTAAAAATTGATTTTAATATTAGTATTTTAAACAAAAACAAACAAGCAAACATACAATGAAGGGTTAAGCCCTTTGCTGCCCCAAGTGGTCATATCCCTAAACCTCCAGACCTGAACAACCAATCTTAATAGCTTATATAAGGAGCTATGAAGCTAGTGAGCCATAGGAGAACGAATGCTTGCTTCTTATTATTAACAACAAATCATGATTTATATCTAAATTTAAAAGGAAGAACAGGCTCAAATGAGACTACCTCCAAGAACTTCCTCCTTAGTTATTCCAGGCAGATGTTCTTACTGTCTCTAAACTCCTTTATGGCTTTAAAAAAGAAATTATGGTAAAATATACGTAGCATATTTTGCCATCTTAACCATTTTTAAGTGTACAGTTCAATGGCATTAATTATGTTCACATTGTGCAACTATTACCACTATCCATTTCCAGAACTTTTTCATTATCTCAAATTGAGACACTACATCCATTAAATAAAAAGGCCCTTTCTCCCTTCACCAGTTCCTGGTAATTGCCATTCTACTTCCTATCTCTAATAATTTGACTATTTTATGTACCACATATGAGTAGAAACATACAGTGTTTGTCCTTTTGTATCTGATCTATTTTACCTAGTATAATGTCTTCAAGGCTCATCTATGTTGTAGTATATGTCAGAATTTCTTCTGTGTGTGTGTGTGTGTGTGTGTGTGTGTGTGTGTGTGTGTGTGTGTATGTGTGTGTATGTTTCTTAGGATTGAACCAAGGGGCATTTTACCTCTAAATTACACCCCCAGACCTATTTTATATTTTGTTTTCTTTTGAAACAGAAAGTTGCTGAGGGTCATTAAGTTGCTGAGGGTCTTGCTAAATTGCTGAGATTGACTTTAAACTTGTGATCCTTCTGTCTCAGTTTCCCAAGTACTGGTATTACAGGTGTGGGCCACCACACCCGGCCTCTTTTTTTATTATTGTTTATTCATTCATTCATTGATAGACATGTAGATTGTTTCCATATTTTGGGATATTGCGAGTAATGCTGTTAGGAACTTTGATGTGCAAGTATCTGCTTGAGTTCCTGCTTCAAATTCTTTTTGTCTTGCTGTCTTTTTATGACATACTATCATTTACTTGTAATTGATGCAGGGATGCCCAGGTGCCTTAAATTTCCTATTAGATTTTAATCTCTGGAGAGTAGAGACCATGATTATGCTTTTTTAAACTTACACTCATGTATTTGTTCATCCAATAAGTATATACTGAACAGTTCTGAGTCCTGAGCCTCTACTAGGCCTTGGGGAAACAGGGTGCAATGATGAACATGACCTCCATTCTCTTACTGGATGGGTCTAGACAGGGATAATATATTTTTTTGTCTCTGTATCTAGTACAATGTCTTGTACCTTGTAAATATTCAACAAATATTAGTTACCTTAGTGACTTCACATATCCTCAGTGGTTCCTAAAAGTGTCATATCAATGATTGGATAGTAGTAAAAATATTTTCAACAATGTAAGTTCTATGAGATTATGAATCATGCCTTTGTTGTTTACAATTATATTTATTACAAATAGGGTTGTGGTATGGGCTCAATAGTATTAAAATGAATGATGATGACATATAATTCCTTCTAATGAAATTTGAAAAAAACCTAAGCACTAGTACCCATATATTATAAATGAAAAAAAAAATCTGAGGCATTAAAGAAAAGCCAGAAAAGCAGTGACCGAGTCAGGAATAGAACCTGGGCCTCCAGATTGCAATCTGATGCTTTGTGTCCTCGATCACACTAGTGCATAAAATTAGAACCGATGTCCCACCTTTCTGCGAAAGATGTGAACTTTAATTAGGTGTAATCACACATGGTATGAAGAAGGTTTAAGGCCATTACATTTCCTAAAAATGGTAATGAATCAGATTCTAAAATAAGCTTGTTAAGTGCTATTCTTAAATTAAAAAGATAGTAGCATATGATGATGAATTGCTTTTTCTGCTGTGCAGGGTGAGGTGTTACTGAGCTGCCCTCTTGGGAAGGCCTCACCAGGCTGTGCATGACTTCATACAGCTTTCCACTGCTTGTTCAGCTCAGCTCTATTCCTGAAGTCTGGAGATGATACCCAAATCTTGACCATCAACGAATTATTTAGGCCTTTTGTATGTTTTTGAGTAACTTAGTCTGGAAACATTTAACCCTATGGTATGCAAGTCAAAGTTCAAATCACTTTCTTTCATTAAGAATTCTAGCTAAATTTTTCATTAGGGAGAGGTTGAGGCCTTTAATTATTAAAAACATTTTTGGATTATTTGTGGATCTTAAAGCTTAACTATCCTAAAAAGTTCAAGCCGGGCGTGGTGGCGCACGCTTGTAATCCCAGCATTAGGGAGGCTGAGACCTGAGGATCCGGGTTCGAGGCTAGCCTCAGCTACCTAGTGAGGCATTCCGCAACTTAGTGAGACTCGGTTTCAAAATAAAGAATAAAAAATAGGGCTGGGGGTGTAGCTCGGAGGTAGAATGCCCCTGAGTTCAATCCCCAGTACCGCAAAAAAAAAAAAAAAAAAAAAAAAAAAGTTCACATATTTCAGTTTCAAAAAAGCCTCCAATATTTGAAATGTGTACATTAATTTTATAATAAAACCTAAGTACAGCACAGTTTGGAAACTCTGGGAGAGCACAGATTGAATTCATGCCCAATCTTATCTGATCAATTTCTGAAATGATCATTAGTCCACTACTGGCAGAGTAGATGACCTTAATTCATACAGCAAATGATTTTGTGTATAGATATAAGGATTTTGACATTTAACAAGAGTGACTTGAGCAGAAATTCTCCAGAAGAATGTGAAGAGAATAGGGTGGACTCTTCCCAGTTCTACAAGTGCTGATGCCAGAGTTATACAGGACTCAGAGACTGTTGGGAAGAGAATAAGATGGAAGGACTTGTTACTCTTCTTGGTACTCAACCTTTCTTTATTTTTCTTTTGCAGTACTACGGATTGAACCAAGGGGCATTCTACCTCCGAACCACATCCCCAGACCTAGTTTTATTCTTTATTTTGAAACAGGGTCTCACTAAGCACTAAGTAGCTGAGGCTGGCAGCGAACCTGCTATCCTCTTGTCTCAGCCTCCCAAGTAGAGGGATTACAAGCTTGCACCACCATGCCTGGATAGATGCTCAGCCTCTCTAGATAATTTTTTTTTTGGCCTAATGACAGCAGAAAATGTTCAGAAGCTTTCAGACTTACTGTAACTAGTGAAAAGAATGCAGCTATCCCATCAATTGTGTTGTTTGCATATTTCCCATTGACCCTTTCCTAGAGTCAGGAGTAGAAAGGTGAAATGGTCAAGTGGTAGCCTGTGATGCTACTTTTTTACTCCTAACCTTACATGATTTTGGTGAAATATTGACAAGCGTTGTTGTGCCAGGCAGGGTCAGAGCAATAAGCAGGGGTCATATGGTGAAATCATAGATATGAATATGGATTTTGTCTAGAAGTTGTTGTCTTGGTGATCGACTCAGTCTTGATGTGTTGCTTTCTCTGTGCTCCAGAGAATGACTGGGGTTCTTCCTTGAGGATGCCATCCTCCCTCCCAACTTAATCACATATAAAAAAGAAGTAAAAGACCCTCTCTGTTAGTAAGCTCCTCCCCTGATCCTGCCAGATAACTGTCAGAGCCTGTGAGAGGAAAGCTCACTAATCTCACAAAGATATCCTTCAGAAAAGAGCTTGATATTTTTCAGTTCAGATGGAGAAGCCATCGGGGTAGGGAGAACTGAGGCTGGAGGTGGGAGGAAAATATAGAAAAACAAATCTCATTCTGATGACATGATCCTTTACTTAGAAGAGCCAAAAAACTCAACCAGAAGACTTCTAGAAGTTATAGTTTCAGGAAAGTATCAGGATACAAAATCAACCCATGATAATTATTAGCATTCCTTTACACCAATTATGAATTCACTGAAAAAGAAATATAGAAAACAATTCCACTCACAATAACCACAAAAAGGATAAAATACTTAGGAACAAATTTAACTAAGGAGATGAAAGACCTCTACAATGAAAATTATAAATCACTAAAGAAAGAAATTGAAGAAGACTTTAGAAGGTGGAAAGACCTCCCATGCTCTTGGATAGGCAGAATATATATAATTAA
Source organism: Graphiurus murinus (assembly GCA_004027655.1). NCBI lineage: Eukaryota > Metazoa > Chordata > Mammalia > Rodentia > Gliridae > Graphiurus > Graphiurus murinus. The sequence continues at coordinate 75,972 of PVLC010000779.1, forward strand.
AATGGCCATCCTACCAAAAGCAATCTACACATTCAATGCAATCTCTTATCAGAATACTACCATCATTTTTCACAGATATGGAGAAATCAGTTATAAAATTCACTCAGAAAAACAAAAAACCCAGAATAGCCAAAGCAATTCTCAGCAATAAGAACCATGCCAGAAGCATCACAATACCAGACTTCAAATTATACTACAAAGTGATAGTAGTAAAAACAGCAGGCTACTGGCACAAAAACAAACAGATAGACCTATAGAACAGAATAGAAGACTCAGAAGCAAAGTCCCATATCTATAACTGGTTGATCTTTGATAAAAGCACCAAAGACAAACACTGAAGAAAGGATAGCTTTTCAACAAATAGTCCTGGGAAAATTGACTCTACATATGGAGAAAAATGGAAATAAACTTTAACCTCTTACCCTGTACAAATGTCAACTTGAGATGGTTCAAAGACCTAGAAATTAGACCAGAAACTTTGAAACTGTTAGAAGAGGGCATAGGACCAACACTCCAACATATAGGTATAGGTAGAAACTTCCTTAATAAGACCCTGAAAGCTTAAGAAATTAAAACAAGGATTAATAAATGGGATAGCATGAAACTAAAAAGCTTCTATGCAGCAAAGGAAACCATCAAGAATATACAGAGAAAGCCTACAGAATGGGAGATCTTCACCACCTACTCATCAGACAAAGGTCTAGAATGTACAAAGGACTTAAAAAGCTTGACACTAAACAAATAAACAAACAAACAACCCCCCCAAACACAAATAACCCCCCAAATGGCCAACCAAACTGAAGAGAGTCTTTTCAAAAGAAGAAGTACAAATGGCCAATAAATAAATGAAAAAATGTGCAACATCTTTAGCAATCAGGGAAATGCAAAATAAAACTACACTGAGATTCCATCCAACTCCAGTAAGAATGCCAATCATTAAGAACACAAATAACAATCAATTCTGTCAAGGTTGTGGGGAAATAGGAACCCTTCTCACACTTGGTAGGACTGCAAACCAGTACAGCTGTTATGGAGATGTGTGTAGGTTCCTCAGAAGACTGGGGATGGAATTACCATATGACTCAGTGATAGAGTTCCTGGGCATCTTCCTAAAGGAAATGAAATCAGAATATTTTAGTGACACTTGTATATCCATGTTCATAGCAGCACAATTTACAATAGCCAAATTTATGGAACTGGCCTAGGTATCCATCAACAGATTAATGGATCATAAATCTTTGTTATATAAGCACAATGGATTTTCTTGGAGATACTAGGGATTGAACCTAGGGTAATTCTACCTCTGAGCTACACCCCCAGCCCTATTTTTAATTCTTTACTTTGAAACAGGGTCTCACTAAATTGTGGAAGGCCTCATTAAGTAGCTGAGACTGGCAGTGAACCTGCAATATCCTCCTTTCTCAGCCCACAAAGTACTGGGATTACAAGTGTGCACCACCATGCCCAGCTTTGCATAATGGAATTTTACTCAGCCATAAAGAGAAAGAAAGTCATGCCATTTGCAGGAAAATGGATGGAACTTGAGAAAATCATACTAAGTGAGTACTTCAAGTTTCAAAACATGAGTAATGTTTTCTCTTGTATGTGAAAGCTAGAGAGATATTTGGAAATAAAGGCAACATCAGAGAGATGAACGGAGTCTCCAGGGGAGTGAGTGAGGGAGATTAGAGAAGGGAGACAAAGTCATAAAGAGTGAAATAGTTGAATTAATGCTATGACTGCATACAAAACTACCAATTCCAGTATCAAAGACATGTGCAGGAAGTGGAAAGGGACTTGGTGGGGAGGGCACTGAGTGCTGTGTGCATCCATTTGTCTGACACTCTATACTGCGATATGATATAAAATTACAATGCACCAAATTTTAAAAAATCTGAGTATTTTCCCCATCAGTTAAGACAGTGAACAGAAAACAAATTCTTTTGGCAGTCCTAATATCTAATAAATAACTTATTGGCCCATGTACTATGCTAAATATTTTATAGGTTGCATCTCATTAAATTCTTACAATAGTCCATGAATTAGATGTTATGCTTTATCTCCTCTTTACAAATAAGTAAACCAAGATTTACAAAGAGTGACTTTTCTAAGATGTTGCATCAAGAAAGGGAAAAAAAACACTTAAAAGACTTAACACTAAAAAAAACCCAAATAACTCAATCAATAAATTAGCAATTGAACTAAATAGACATGTCACACATACACAAAATATGAAATACAAATGGCCAAAAAAAAAAAGAAAGAAAAAATGTTCAACATCATTAGCAACCAGGGAGATGCAATACAAACTTATACTGAGTTTCTATCTAATCCCAATTAGAGTGGCAATAATCAAGAATACAAACAACAATAAATGTGGGTGAGGATGTGGGGAAATAGGAACTCTTATACATTGTTGGTGGGATTGCAAATTAGTGCAGCCTCTATGGAGATCAGTGTAGAGGTTCCTCAGAAAATTGGGAATGGAACCACCACATGACCCAGCTATAACACTCCTGGGTGTCTTTCCAAAGGAATTGAAAACAGAATATTATCATGATACATGGATATCTATGTTTATAGCAGCACAATTTACAATAGCCAAATCACAGAACCAGCCTAGGTATCCATCAAGAAATGAATGGATTTCAAAACTTTGGGATGCAAACACAATGGAATTCTACTCAGCAATAAAGAAGAACAAAATTAGTCATTTTCAGGCAAATGGAAGGACCTGGAGAACATTATGTTAAGTGAGATTAGCCAGTCACAGAAAGTGAAGGGTCATATGTTTTCTCTCATATGTCAAAGCCAGGGAGTAACTGGGTTACAAGAAAGACTTTAGACAACGGAGGAGAAACCACAGTAGGGCAATGGAGCATTCTAGGAGAGGTTGGAGGGGAGGGAGAATTAATGAAGGAAATATTCCATCAACATTAATTATCAATGAGAATCTCATTACAAGGCCAATCTCAATATCATGCATGGGGAAGGGGAGGGAGTGTGGAGGGCGTCAGGGGGCAGTTCACCAAGTGCTGTGTGTATGTATGTCCCTATCATGCTGAGCTACATTATGATGTGAGACTACAGTGCACTAATATATTTAAAGGAAATTTTAAAAAGGGCATAAACCAGAATTCCAACCCAGGTGTGATCTGACTCCAAAACTACTTTGCATTCTACATCTCCAGAATAAACTATACCCTGTACCAGGACTTTCAAGAAAATCCCCGCATCAGAACTACCTCTGTAAAATTAGACAAATGACCACCTAGAATTCCAGGTCACTCTCACTCCTCCAAAGGAGTTTGGCAAAAATTACGACTAAGATGGATTTTAAATATATGAATTTTCTTTACATCATGGAAATTGCCTTACAGAATATTTGGGCTCTTATTGTCTAGTATGGTTTGGGTCACTATTAGAAGAAAGAAGTTTGCCTAGACCTTTATTTTTATATCTCCAGATATTCCTGTGCAGTTGTCATCAAGTTGTTACTTTAATACCACAGTCAATCATATATAATGTTACAGCAAAACACACCTGACGTGCTCATTAAAACAAATATCACATTTGCATAATCACTGTCAATAGAAAGATACACTTACAGAGGCAGCTGGAAAGCTAATGAGGTTTGTTCAAGCGGCAGCACCCTCCTCACGGCCCACGAGTCCCAGGAACTTTCCTGGGATGCTGCAGCCTCTGCCCACCTTCCTCTCCTCACTCCCCATAAAACAAGACTCTAGTCTTTTTAACTGGAAGCTTGTGGAAGGTGGAAGGAGCAATCTGATGAAAACTGAAGCTAGTGGTGATAGAAAATGCCAGTACTGGAAAAGAAGAAGTTAAGAGGCAGTATTACTAAACAGGAATGAGACAAAGAGCCTTCAGGGAGGGCCAGCAGCTGATATTAAGAAAGGAACAATATACGCAGTGCTGCTCATGAGGACAGAGTAGAACCTGCAATCCAGGGCTTATAACAGTGGAACTGGCTAGAATGTCCAGAGCCCACAGTCTACCTAATGCCCAGGAATGGGGAATGTAGGGAAATATAGGATATGCGTGGTGCTCCCTGACTTCCAAAGTGCTCTCAACATACCATCTCATTTGATCATCCCAACCCCACACTGAGATAGGTGTTATCTATTTACATTTTGTGGATGTGGTCTTCAAGGCTGCAGGTGGCCCTTGCCTGAGCTCACATAGCTAGAAGGTGTCGACAAGGAGACTGGAACTCAAGACTCCCAGTTCTTAAAGGCCAAACAGGGAGTGGCTCAACAGTTCGAAGCCGAGGCCCAACTAAGGAACTGAGATTTTGGTAGGTCTCCAGTCTCTAAAAGGACCCCTAGCAGCAAACATGTATCCTAAGATCACATAAACCAGAAGAAACTGGGACCAAGGCAGAGAGATTGGAAACAAGACAGCAGTCAGTTTGATAAAATGCCCTGCTGAGCACTTTTTACAATTCAATTATAATCTCCATTTGAAGGGCCAGGTTCAGGGCCAGGTTCAGGGCCAGGGATGGTGGCACACACCTGTACTCCCAGTACATGGGAGGCTGAGATAGGAGGATTGAAGGTTCAAATCCAGCCTCCACAACTTAGTAATGTTCTCAGAAACTTAGTGAAATAAGAAACACAATGAGACTGCTGAGGGTGTCACTCGGAGGTAGACTGCTCCTGGGTTTAATCCCCGGCACATTCACACACACACACACACACACACACACACACACACACACACACACGGGAGAGAGAGGGAGAGAGAGAGAGAGAAAGAGAGAGAGAGAGAGAGAGAGAGAGAGAGAGAGAGAGAGAGAGAGAGAGAAGAGAAGAAGAGGAGAGAAGAGAAAAGAAGAGAAAAAGAACATTGGTTCAGCATGGCAGAGCTGGGCCCATCGTGGGTGGGAATGGCATGGCCTCTGCCATAGGGTGGGAGCACAAATAGATAAAGTAGGATCAAGGAGAGGGGCGGTACAGGGCCATACACTGTAGCCTTGTAAAACAGAATGAATGCAGTAGCTACAGTAGAGGGGAGCCCTGGGTGAGGAGGAAATGGAGGTTACATGTCATCAGAGGTCCCCTCCAAATCACAGCATCTATAATTCTAAAACTAAGGTGTCACTGGTGTGATTTGGTACCTACAAGGTGCCTCCTTATTCCTCTCCACACTCCCTTCCTACCTTAACCTCATTGCTCTTTAGACGCTGTCTCATTCTTCCCCTGAACAATTGCTATAATAGCCTTAGGGGTACCCCGATCCTAAACACAACAGCCTGTGAAACACTGATAGCCCCACTCCAATAATCAAGGCCTCTGATCTCTTAGCTTTGTGCAAGTCAGTATGTCTTCAGTGGGGTAATCTCTCTTTGGTAAGTCTCACAAGGGCAAGGACTGTTGAAACACGGGTGTCTCCTCTTACAGAGTTCTTGTCCAGTGGATTTCGATGAATGAATTCCAAGGACTAGCAAAGGGTTTAGAAATATGAAAGTTTATTTTAAATCAGGGAGAGATAGAAGACAAAGCAGTTCCCTCTAAAGGGGGGGGGATGGAAAGAGAGTAACCTCCTAAGCTCTTGGGAAGTGGGCTTTAAAACCTTACTGAGGGTTTCTATCTGCCCTTTTATGATTGGTCAGAATTGGGTTTTGGGGAACCAATGACTTTTGCACAATTTTGGTTCTTAGTTAAAGTTGTTATCTCATGGGCTGGTGTTGATTTCTGGTGCCCACCAGTCTCCCACCTTCCTGCTCCCAGTTCCTCTGCCCTGCTTCATGCTGCCTCTCTGATGAAGTGACTATAACTACTATTAGGGAAATGGGGTGACGAATGCTCTGACTGCTTCAAGCTAGTGGGGGGTGCTGTCAGAGTATTGCAGTGTAGGCTCTCAGGTGCTGTAGAGGATCTTGGAAGAAGGAATTCTTTGTCTGTAGCTGGAGGGTTGAAGGAGCCTGGTTATTTTTGTTTAAAGTCATTTATGGTGGTTTAGTGAGGATCTACATGAAAAACTGATACATTAGTACATTATACAATAATCTAGGCATCTTGCCATAATGTTTTTTTTTTTTCCGTAACCCTTTTTACCTTGGGCCATCTATCTGTTAGAATTTTAAATTGGAGGCCAGGTAGCCAACTCATTTGCAATAAACCATAAGTCATTATATGTAACATTGTGGAAAGTTCTTGTGGCACAAAGCCCCAAAAAACTAAACATGTTGTTTTTAACCTAGCTTAAACAGGATTTTTGTCTGTAGGATTTTGAGCAGGACTCAGATCCTTTAGGAGTTTACAGAATAAGAATTTCCACTTTTTGTAGTGTCTGATGGTCCCACAGCTATAAAACCTCAAGAATGACAGGTTTAACTTTACAGCATCTTATAAGGACTAACCTGGACAGATGCTTTGGGCATTGGCATCATATCTCATTTTTTCTATGAGCTTAAAGTTTTTTTGTTACCCCTGAAATGGCACATTTGCCTCTGGTTATACTGTTCTGCTGGATATAGACCAAGCAGGTAGCCCTATGTTGGGCAAACATAATTTTTTTCTAACATTTTTGCTGGTAAGGTCAGTCAAGGTGCCACAGGGTTACTCTTAAGGACTTGGTGAGGCTTGCCTCTACCATTTGTGCCGTCTGTCAAGACAGGCAGTGGTCTTGGTAACCACTTGGCTTCACTTGAAGCAATACAGGCCATTTTTCTCTCTGATGACCTTCCTTTTTGCAGAGTATGTGTGGGTGGCTCCCAGTCTCTAGGGCCTTCATGATTCCCCTGTTTCGGGAAGTCAGATGACTCACTAGATTTTCAGGATCCTTTAGAGAAGTTTTTTCCTGGGTTCTATTTGACCTTGGAGGACTAGGGCCAAAATATTGGCTGTTTCTCCTTAGCTCTTTTATTTCCTGATTGTTCCCTAAGTCTCAGTTGTTGAACACCTAGGTCAGTTTCACCAATCATTTGAGGCTGTCTTGCAGGTGATGGCTATTATTTCAAAACACTGAATATTGTACTTCTATTAACAAGCAAGAGTTACATGGTTTTATAAGAGAAACACAAAATAGAATTATCAGGAATAAAACAAGTCCCATTTGTATCTTTGCATAAAGAAGATGGTCAGAATGCAATTAGTAACATATAAATATAAACCTGGAAGGGCTATTACTATTCTTTTTTGTTTAGGTGCCATTAGCTTAGTAAAGTGTTTTCCTACATTTTGTATTTTAGAAGTCCTGTACATTTTGGGAACACAAATGTCTAAAATGCTATTGTAAACATACAGCAGGAAACATAGAATATTACTTTGATAAAACATATTTTTTTTTCTCTCTAGGTTTGTTTTTGTAAAAATTTACCAAAGAGAGATCAATATCTTAAGAAAACCAAATTGTTTTAAACATAGAATGAATGCATTTAGTGTGACTCTTAGAAAACCCTTTAATTTCTCTTCATTGTAACCAATCTTATTACACATTCAAACTTTCTTTTATATATCTTATTCTTTGCACATCACTTGCAATTTCCTCAAATCCTGTGCAACTTGTTTAACCCTCTGATTTTTGTTCTCATCTTTCTTTTCTGCAACGAGATAATTCAGTGATTTTGAGCAAAAATCTTGCCATACAAAATTCTTTTCCACCTAAAAGCATTTTCCTCTTCCTTTTAACTTTCTTTCTTATAATATCCTCTCATGCCTACAAACATCTCCTTTTATTTATTGGGTTTCCTTTTGTCATTTTGGGCTCTGATGGTATGACAAATATTTATCTGTGTGGCCAGAAGGGCCACATGTGATTTACCTTGCTGGCATAGCTTGAGAGTATTAAGTTAATTCCTTAATACAAACTTTAGATTCTTTACTTTCCTTCTGCAAAACACATCTAGCTGTAAGATAGTGTCATTTTTACATTTCCCTTTGGTGGCCATCCACTCTGTCTCTTAATCCATACTACCAAACTCAGGCACAGAAAAAGACTAGGAATTTTTCTTTAGTGTCTGGGGGTCAATGGGTCCCTAGTTCTGTACATTGGGGTGTTGGAAGACTTGGCAGATGGGCTGTTTCCTATCTGAGAGAAAGAGAGGGAATTAAACATCTTGTAATCTCTCTCACTGTAGATTGGTCCCAGGAAATCCTTCGGGATAGTGAACTTGACACCCATCTATGCATGATAAAAGCAGGGTGTGTCTACTAGACTTGTCCATGCTTACCAGCATGACATAGAGCTGGTACCTCGTTGTGATGCTAGATACATACGTGATGCATCTGTGGTGGGGTGTCAGTGAGATGTGAGGCCAGCACCCATTTCTGACCACTGGTTTGGGCTGGGGTAGCTGTAGCATATATTGCTGCCTGCTTGTGACTTCCCTTTGTTGTCAAAGGGAAGTGTCCTTAGTCTATCTGTATTTAGTTTTTCTAGGATGATGGCCAGTATGGGAATGAAACTCAGGATGCCCAGCTCTTGGCATCAGTATCTGAACCAATAACATTTGTCCTCTTTTTTAGAGGGTTTGAAAATCTCCATGAAGTTCTATCAGCTGAAGATTGTTAAGGAGTGTTTTATTGGTCTGATCATTTTCCCTAAATTTTTAGAGTGTTCAGGTAAAAAAATAGATAGTTCTTCCCATCAAGGCAATGTATACAAAATTACACATTGACCTAAACCCTGATTTCCAACAACCTTTGCTGTCCTTTTCGTAAAGACCCCAAAATAATGCCATTTTGCAATATTGTTTTCCTATATACTGACAATTTAGAAGCCCATTTAATGGACTCAAATGTTATTCTAGGTCCTAAGAAGCCAAGAACATTTTAAAGCATTAATTACATTTTGTATTTACCCAATTTAACTTAACAATTAAATTATAGATTATCCCTGAAAATCAAGATATCAAATAAATGTCAATAGTTTCTTAAAACATTTTTCCTGCCAGAGAAAGTCCTTTAAAAGCAATGAACCTTGTATTTAAAAATATCCTATAGAGGTAAACATAATCTTGATTGACTATTTACCTAGGGAAAAAGCATGTGTTAGTAATTTTAAGGACATTTTTACTTTAATCTCATGAACAAATATTACTCAGTTGTTAAATTAATTTAAGTCATGTGAACTCAGAGGCATTAGATTTTACATTTTTAAAAAAAAATTATGAGCACTCATTTATTAATATGCCAATTTGTGGTACCATGTAGACAACCAACAAACACATTACACACATAACACAACAAACAACATCAACAGGTAGGGGACAAGAGAGTTAAATACAGAGTGAAGCCAGATCTAGGGCTTCCAGAAACCAAAACATATCCTGTTACAGTTTTATTGTATGACAAAGACAGTCATGTCAATCTGCTAGTCATGGGTGACTCTGAATCAAACTGATTCAGGTGGCCGCTTAGTCTCCCATGGCTGGCAAATACACCAATCACCACCACTGTTCATCCCCTTTATTAGGTTACCAAACAGAAAATTAACCCTTGAATAGTGGTTGAGTAAAGACAGGAGAGAAGAAAACAAAAAGATAGAGACCCAGAACACTTCTAGTTAGACAAAACTAGAAGTGGGCTTTTAAAACTTACTGAGGGTTTCTATCTGCCTTTTTGTGATTGGTCATAATTGGGTTTTGGGGAACCAATGACTTTTGTACAATTTTGGTCCTTAATTAAAATTGATATCTCATGGGCTGGTGGTGATTTCTGGCACCCAGCAGCCTCCAGTCTCTCACTTTCCTGCTCTAAAGTCCTCTGCCATGCCTCACCATAACTGTTTTTCTCACCCTGAATTCCCAGAGCCTGCTATGTAGTTGAAAGATTGGAGGCTGATGAATGAAGGAATGAATGAGTGAATGAGTAACAAGCACAGTTGCCAAAGAAGACTTGGTAAAGGAAGATTGTGGTGTCCAGGATCATTTTATCCTATTCAGTCATCTCCCATTTGGCTGATGTTATGAATTGGGAGAGAATAAGAATGATGTCATACTCAAGCAAGTTCCCCCAGGTATCTCCATTGGTTTGAACTGATCTATATACCATTTATTTGTACTTCAGCATCTAGCATAGTTTCTTGGACATAGAATGTATCACTAAGTACCAAAGTCCTTGCAGGAAGGCAGTTTGGATTTATTCAGTGGTTTCCTGGCATAGACCCTGAGATCATGATAGAATAAAGCTCTAAGGTTTGTTGGGATGGTGAATCATGAAGATTTATCCTATCTACTGGAGTTTAAATTCTCGACCAGAAATCTTAGAGGAGCAAAGAAGGCCTTAACTGAAGGCGATGGGGGGGGGGCACCCTAGTGCACATGACATACTTTCACAAACATATCAAAGTCAATCACTAAACTGAACTTGAGAAGGAGGGAGGGTGAGGGAGTGGGGTGGGAATTGAGGGAAGGGTTAAATGAGAGATGTGTGCATGTATGCCTTTATCAGCTTATAACTAACAAAGATGTATGACTACAATGCATTAATAAAAAAAAAAAATCTCCACCAGGTGATACTTCCCCTGGGGACTTATATATCCACTGTAGCTTTTGTTTTTTTGCATAGTAGTTTGCGTCTTTAACAGAACACTGCTCAGAATCCAATATTTTTATTAAGACATCATTCATTCAAGTGTTCTCCGACTCCTCTTTATCTTAGATTCTTTTAAGATAAATTGCTATGTGCAAATGTGTGGAATTTATAAAAACTTTAAAAAATTAATTCTAATGTTGTTTATAAGCTCATCACTTCACTGAAAAAGTTAAGATTATTGTCGACCTCTGGTCATTTATTTGTGTAAAACTCTCTATCCAAGAAAATACATTCCTCACTTCTATAACATCCTCTCACTTATGTGGCTTTTTCCTTCTCAGTTCCTTCAGTGTTTAAATGTTGGAGCTCCGGAAGAGTTGGGCTCCAGGGCTTTTTCTCTATCTCTACTCATTCCATACCCAGGACTCCAACTGTCTTCCATACACCAATGAATTCTTAATTATAACCCCCGCTCAGATTCCTTCTCTAAACTCCAGACACATCTACTGCCTGACATCACCATTTGGATATTTTAGAAAAATCTAAGTTTATATGTCCAAAATTGAACTTGGAAGCTTGCTCCTAGACCTCTCCTGACTCTCTTCTAGTGCGTTCAATTCCAGTCAATGACATCATAACCAGACATTGCATGAGCCCTCAACTTTGGAGTTTACTTAACAAGCCATTCTTCCCACTCTTGATCACTAATTCCTGTTGTTTTTACCACCTACTGAGGCAGAAGCCCAGCTATGTCCTTGAAGACTACTCTTGACTAGAAGCCCAGGAACAAGCAAGAAGAATAAAGCTTTCTTCACAGGTCCCCTCAGAGGTGAACTAGCCAAGCCTTCTCAGGCAGCTCTCAAGATAAGGCAGGAAACTACTAGAAAAAGAGAAGGCACAGACTAGCCGCTGTTCTGCTTCCACATCTTGCTTATACTAGGCAAAACAAGTCTCACATTCACCACTCCCTTCTGAAAATTAAGTGACAAAATGCATAAAAGAATTTGCATGTTCTGAGTTTAGAGTTCAGACCCATTGCTTACTGAGCCACCCTGGTGAATAAAGTAACCTGCTATCCAACTCTGGCCACTGTCTCTTGTCTCCAGGTACATAGCCTCCTGCAACACTACTGTGCATGATTTGAATGATAACATCCCCTCTGAGATCCATGTTGAAACTTAATCCTTAATGCAACAGTATTAAGAGGTATGGCCTCAGGAAGTGATTGATTTATGAAGTTTCCTGATGAATAGAATTAGGTGACCTTATGAAAGGACTTTACAGGGGGAGTTTGCCACACTCTCTTATTCTTCCACCCCCTCCACCATACAAGGACACAGTTATTCTTCCTTCTGGAGAAAAAGACAATAAGACACTATCTTGGAATTAAAGCTAGGGCATTACCAGAAACCAAATTTGTTGGTGTCTCGATCTTGGACTTCCAGCCTCCAGAATTTTGAGAAATAATTTTCTTTTCTTTATAAACTACATAGCCTCAAGCAGTTTTTTGTAACAGCACAAATGGGCTAAAATATCACTTAACTACATTTTAAATCCATCCTCTTATTTTCATCTTCATTGCCATTGCTTTAGTGTAAGCACTTTCCATCTGTCACCTGGGCTACCGTGACTGATCTCCAGGTCTCTGCTTTGATCTCCATTCCAAACTCCAAAACAATCAGTGAGCTTTCCAAAATATAGTTTTGATCATATTCCTTTGTTTAGATCTTTCAGTGGATTGAATCCTAGTTCTTTTAGGGAAAATATCAGAATCTTTGTGGTACCTATGAGACATGGTCTGGCCCCTGCTTACTTGGCCAAGCCTCATCTTGCCTTGTATTTCACTTCTTCTTTTGCTCCAGTTATACTGATTGGAGGCATGTACTCTCCTACTTAGTTCAGCCTTCTTATGTTATATAAGAGACAATAGACTAAAGGATAGGAAATAGTTTGCAGAAGGTCAAAGCAGTCTCTTGTCATCCAGGTGAATGCGCTTTCTCCTAGATAGCCCGTGCTGCTTTAATTCATGTTATCCTATTCCATTGCAGCTAAGAGAGCCCCTTAGAAAAAAAGGAAACAAATACTGTGTGACTGCTTATTCAACTTCAATGAAACCATTGATTTTAATTAATTAAGTTCTTTTAAAATATACAGGATATTGTCAGAGTCTGGTAAAGCTAATAATAGTGTCTTTCTTTGGATGAAAAGTCTTTAGAATATCTTCAGTCCATGAAGTCATATTTGAAAAATGCTCTGGCATTATACTTGGCTAATGATAGGATGATAATGTGAGATAAAGATTAAAGGTCAGTCATCAAATGTAGCTATTAGCCAAAAAGTCTTCCTGACAGTATTTTCTGAAACCTCTTGAGTCCTGACACGGTTGACGAGCAGAGTGAGGGAGAGCCTTGAATCATTGGAGCCTTCTATTGGAGACTGCTTTCTTTGGTAGCAGGCTGGATGAGTTCAAATTCTGAGCTGTCGGCCATTCCTTTGTTAAACTGCCTCAGAATATACTTTGTCACTCTGTTATTGATGGTAGGTCAAAATGACAGTGTTCAGTGTGAAAAGCTTTGGGGGCTATTACAGGAAAGTGGTTATCGCATGGATTAATCTCTTTATCTGCCACAGAGACCCAAGTTAGTGCTTTCACTCGGTTGGGAAGATACGGGTAGTCTGTAAGAATGATCTCGAGGTGGGAGATGATGAAGTGATCATTGTCAGAAGTACAATGGATGTCATATTGTGAAGAGCTTTGCTACATTCACTGAGTCTGTAGTTAGGCATTGAAGAGGAAAGCATTTTCAGTCTTTGTCCTCCAGGACTTTTTAAAGTTCTAGAATCTTAGAAACAAGAGTTAGAAATGACCCATCCAAAGTATTTTTCAAGTTTTCCAAAGATTACTATGGCAACTAAATTACCCCATGTCTAAAGGAAGTGCATTTAATGACGTTTTTCAGCTTACGTGTAAGTTGCTGTTTACTAAAGAGGAAATGCCAGGGGTTAAAACTATCATGCTCCTTGTGAAGGAAGAAAATGAATGTTCTCTGGATGGGGGTGGGTGGGTTGTACAGTATGAAGGAAGTGTGTCAAAAGCCTCCACGTGTATCTTCAGTTAAGTGCCTGGTGACACTGACAGAATGAAACTGTTCGACAGGACATCATTGCTCTTTGTGCAGGAAAGTCAGAAAGGCAGAGTTTTATTCTGGGTACACTTTTGGAATGATCTGGTGGTAACTTTTTTATATAGATTCTTATGTCTAGATATGCTCTACACATTGAATTTCATGCCCTAGTGGGTTATTTTTCCCTCACTTCGTGGTCTGAATGTGGAAGCAGGTATCAAAGTCAGTCCTTGTTACACATTTCCTGAGGCTGTTATGTAATTGGCACCCTGGGATTTCACTTGAATTTTTTTTAACAAAGATTTTCTTTGCCATTTATTTGTGTATTATTAGAAAACATTTGTTTCCATGTACTGAATTTATCATTAAAACATGTTAATAGCCGGGTGTGGTGGCACACGCTTGTAATCCCAGCATTTGGGAGGCTGAGACTGGAGGATATGGGTTCGAGGCCAGCCTCAGCTACCTAGTGAGGCATTCCGCAACTTAGTGAGACCCTGTTTCAAAATAAAGAATAAAAACTAGGGCTGAGGTTGTAGCTCGGAGGTAGAATGTCCCGAGGTTCCATTCCCAGTACAGCAAAAAAAAAAAAAAAAAGTAATACTTGGTGAAAAAATAGGAACAACACTACTTGAAACTGAAGTTTTTTGTTTGTTTGTTTTTGGTGTGTGTGTGTGTGTGTGTGTGTGTGTGTGTGTGTGTATGTGTGTATGCATGCATGTATATGTGGTACTGGGGATTGATCCCAGGGACATTCTACCTTAGAACTACACCCACCCCCGCCCTACTTTATTTTTTGTTTTGAAACAAGTTCTCACTAAGTTGCTGAGACTGGGTGTGAACCTGTGATGTTCCTGTCTTAGCCTCCCAGGTACTGGGACTACAAATGTGCACAACCATGCTGGACTTGTTTTTATTTTCTAAATTAACATGTTTATAGCAAGTTCAGGTGTGTATCATCTCAATCTGGATCCATTTATTTATACATCCAGGTAATGCTTTCCCCTTGATTCCAAGAGAAGTTACAATGCCATTATATACTTAGAAAGATAGATTCTTATGATTGGAAAAGACTTCAAAAGTAATCAAGTTTGACCATTCACACCCATCCAGCCTCAATTCAAATTTGTTCACTGGCATTGGCATTGCTATTTCCAGAGACAGCCATCCCATTGGAAAGCATTAAAGAAAATTCTTTCTATTGAAGTAGCACACTCTTGTAACTCCCAGTACTGCACACACACAAAAAAGACATCTGCTAGCTGGGCGTGGTGGCGCAGGCTTGTAATCCCAGCATTTGGGAGGCTGAGACCAGAGGATCTGGGTTCACGGCCAGCCTCAGCTACCTAATGAGGCATTCTGCAACTTAGTGAGATCCTGTTTCAAAATAAAGAATAAAAAATAGAGCTGGGGGTATAGCTTGGAGGTAGAATGCCTCTGAGTTCAATCCCTAGTACCAAAGGGGGAAAAAAAAGATGTCTGCTTATTTTCTTATTTTCAGCCTCACCTCACATTCTTAAATGCTGAGCTGCTCAGTGACTGTGCAAGGCATGCTGCTCTCGTCTGGCCTGAATTCTTTTTCTGCATGCCAGAACATCGTCCACTCTATTAAGACAGTTATCTTCCAAAAATATATTGGAATCTCTCATTTGCTATTATCTTCTCTCCCAGTCTCTTTCCTTCTGGTTAGGTACTATTGTAGTTCTTTTTTTTTTTTAATTACAAGCTACCCATGTTCTGTATCTTGGTACATTATCTCTTGTGTTAATTGACTCTTGGCCCTTGAGGTAAAGACATGAAGCACTGGCTTGTTTCTCATCAAACGCCCTCTGTGGGGATGAGCCTAGGCCCATTCTTTCCTGATCACGGACAGAGCCAGCTCTGGGTTCTTTGTAGTGAGGAGATAGAAATCAGAAGTGACTTGTGTGAACTCTTATGGTGACTCATCAAGAATAGATTCTATCACTTCTGGCAGTTATTTCCCTACTTATATTATTAGTATAAATATTAGAAATATGGAATCTAAAATGCATATGTTTTAAATGATTTGGGGTGTTTGGGGGAATTCTCATCAATATACTGCACCTCAACATGAATAAATACCCATCTCATAGTTCTGTTAAAGTTTGGGAGGTTATGTGGGAGCTTGTGATATTGGAAAACTGTCCAGGAACTTGTGGGCTCTGCTTGTCCTTTTAACTTTTGTTTCTAAGGTGTCCCATTAATATATTGCAGAAAAATAGAGAGATAAATTTACTGCTGTTTTCTTTGCATGCTAGCATTTTCTTATGAAAATTTAAGAGTTTAGAGTTAATTGAGTAAGGACATTGAGAGTGCAAACAGCTATTTAGAGTAAATGGAAAACTTAGGATTTGTCAGCATTCTTCTATTTAATCCAAATTTAAGCAGTGGGTAGTGTATAATAAACAGGAGAAAAAGGATATAGATTAAGAGTTGATTATAGAATTAAGAATAATAAGTATTTTGGGGGTATTAGAAATACATAAATCTAACTTTGGAGGCTGCTATTGTCATAAAAATTAGGAGAGATTTCAGGATTATTTTCTCCTTCCAGAATTTGGGCCAAAGTGTGGCACAGTGTAGCTTATGCTTAATAGTTCTAACATATGTTTGGTATAAACAGAAGCAAAAATGATTAGCTAAGAAAAGGTTTTAGCATGATGTGTGGATTTCCTCCGTCTGTCGTTCTATTCAGAGTAGAAGGGAGTTAAGAGGGAGAGCTGTGGGGTCAGATGACTCGATTTCCATTCTGATGTTAGGAGTTGAGGTCTCTGGATGGTTTGGCATGCAAAGAATGTATAGGGATCAGCCCTTCTGGACAGGAGAAGGAGGAAGCAGGTGTAGGCAGGGGGAGAAATGGACTGCAGGGCAGGTCCAGCAGAGCCTGGGCCCCTCAGTGGAGAACCTACCTGTCCCTCAGAAAGCCCAAAGGGCCAAACCTTTATAGCTCTAATCAGCTATTTGTCTCTCAGAGGCTGGCACAAGTGCTTCCTCAGAGGGGGCCTGAGTGGTTCATTTCCATGTCTGCCACATACAGGTCCTTTTTAGGATCTGTGTAACCTTGGACATGTTACTTAACCTCAATGATAACTCAATTTCCTCAGCTGTAAAATAAGCTGTCTCACAAGGTTTTGTGAATTATTGTAAAGCCCTTAGTGTTGTGCCTGGAACACAGTAAGCATACAGTAAATATTAGCTGTTATTCTATTATTGTTATCTCCCCCATCCCCTGGGGTAGCCCATTTAGTGGGGAAAGGTTGTAGCATTTTGAGACTTCATAAGATATAGTTCACACTCTGGGCAGAAGGTCATGACAACCCCTTTAAAAAGAAACATAATTGGGATACTTCATGTTCTCGCCTTGTCACTTGATATTATGTGATCTATACTGCTAGCAGAATGTGCTAATGACCTCTAAGTAACAGAATAATAACACCCCTAATAAGCTGAAATCATAGAGAGCTATTTCAAAGTGATTTGTAGATTACATGATTCCATGCTTAATGCTTTCCCTCATGAAATAATTTATTTAAAGATTGATAATTAAGGGACTTGGTCTTTAACCCTCTAGTGAGTCATGAATGCTCATCTCTACTGTTTTGTAAGAGTCTCAATGGAAGTTTAAGGCCCACTGGAGTTTTTCAGTGTCTACAGCTTTGAATTTTTCAAGTTTTCTTTGAAAACCATTGAATATGTCAAACTAAAGCCCTTTAAATTCCATTCATGACTGAATTTGAAAGGATTAGGCTCTCATCTGAGAAGTGGCAAATTACCAGTGCTGCTGCTGCTGCTATTGAATTATCAACCAGGGAGGAATATTGAAGAAAATGGATTGGGGGGTGGGGTGAGGAGGTAGGAAAAGGAGAACCTGCTAGAAATAAGATAAGTACTTCTTTTGATTTGTTCACCAAAAATATATAATCCAGCACCCACTGTGCATGAGGCATATGCTGGTTGCTGAGATGTATAGAACATGAATCCTTCATTTGAGGAGCTGGTGTTCTACTTGGGGTCCGGGGGTCGGGTAGGGATGGAGATGCAGTGCGGAGGCACACAAGTGCACATCAGAACAGTGTATAGAAAACGTAATAAAGATATAAGGTGACATCGAATTGGGAGGCTTCATTTAAGGGCTGGCAGTGAGAATGGCAGAGAAGGCAGTGATATAAAATACTTCCTAGGAAAAACAAACAGAGGATATTTGACTACCAATTCCCCGAGGTAACCAGACAGAGGACTACTCAACCAGAACAAGAATTTGAAGCCTGGTTGGTGGGGGAATGAGAACATCCTCTCAGACATAGGATATTTGGGGATATGATAGATTTGGCTTTAGACATGTTAGTTTTAAATCCATTGGAACCTCCAGGTGAAAATGCCCATCAGGCAGGGATACAGGCTGTGAGAGAATTCATGGGCTAGAAAAGGAAACAAAACCAAGGTTGTGTCGATAAGGTAAAAAAAAAAGTATATATTTATTAAGTTAAATAGTTTGAGATAAAAATGGGTAATGTACATCCCAAAGTAAGTTTTTCATAATTCTATTATTTATTACATTGAATTTTATTCTGCTAGAAGGGCTGAAATGAAAGATATAATTATATACTTAAAGCTTCATTTTTCTACTGTGCCTGTATCTGATTTGCTTAATGTTTCTCTTTCTTAGAGTGCTAATCTCAAAAGTATGAGACCAAATAGTCTCAAAAATTTGAAGTATCATAGCCAGGCATGGTGGTACATACCTGTAGTCACAGTATTTGGGAGGCTGATACTAGAGGATCTCAAGTTCAAGGCCAGCCTTAGCAACTGTTTCAAAATAAAAATTAAAAGAATTGGGGGTATAGCTCAGAGGTAGAATCCCCAGTACCAAATAAAAATAAAATTCCACTAAAGAACTATACACAGTAAAGAGTGAAGGGCTGTTCTTTTCTAGCCCCAAACCCTTCCTACTTCCCAGAATTAACTTTGAGCTATTTGGTGTATATCATTCTTTTAAATGCAAATAGAATTATATATCTTTCTATTTTATACTAATGGGATCATCCTGTATGTAGTGCCTTGAATCCTTTTTTGTCTTTTGTAAAATAGTATTTTCAGATCATTTTCCTATTAAAACTCATGAATCATTCTTTTTACTCACTGAACAATAGGTACTATTGTATAGATAGATTATAATTCTTTCAGCCATTCCGCTATTGATGCACATTTACTTTGTTTGCTGCTTTTCAAATTACACATTTCAAGTTTCAAAGTGGGTTCACAAACACCCTTGCATAAACGTTCTAGTCAGTACCTAATGACACTGTAGGTCAAATAGGAAATTTTTTATGCACTCCACAAGTTTTGATGTATCCAAACAGATTATACCAATCTATACTCCCTACAGACTTATTTTTTAATCAGATTGTCATTTCTTTGTGTTTGTTCCTCTCTGGGGCATCTTGTGTTGTGGCTGCTCGAGAGAAGCCAGGTTATGGACCCTTTATTGAGTCACTTTCCTAAAGAAACAAGTTCCTGTGGGGGCAAGAGCTCAGGCACAATTTAAACCAGTTGCTATGGTTTGAATATAGTTTGTACCCTCTTGGCCATGTTAAAACTTAATCCTCATTATGAGATATTAAGAGGTGGAACCAAGTGGGACCTTTAAGAGGTGAGTAAGGCTCTGCTTTTTAGAATGGATTAATCATTCATTTGATTAATGGATCAGTTGGTTATCTCAAGAATGGGTCTAATATAAAAGCCAGTTTGGTCAAGTCTCTTGCACACTCCTGTCTCTCACCATTTGATGCCCTGTGCCACACTAGGACTCTGACAATAAGAGAACCATCACCAGATACGACTCCTCAACCTGGGACCAGAACCATGAGCCAAAATAAACCTCTTGTCCTTTAACTTAGCCAGTCTATGGTATTATTGTGTTATTATCAACAGAAAATAGACTGGGACACCAATCTAAATATCCTGCAAAGAGAAATTGTTTAATGTTGTGTTCAATAATGGAATGCTATTCAATCACAAAGGATAATATGAGGAAGTATCTTTATTGATGTGGAAAAATACAACATATTAATTAGAAAAAGAACACAGATATAGTGTGTGTGTGTGTGTGTGTGTGTGTGTGTGTGTGTGTGTGTGTGTGTGTTGGGGATGTAACCTAGGGCCTTGCACCTGCTCACACCCTCATCCTTACAGATTTCATTTTGAAGAAGAATATTTGTAAACAGTTGATAAACATAGGTACTAACTTAAGCATAGAGAAATCTGGAATGACACATACTCAATCATTAACAGTGGCATAGGGGTGAGTTCATTTTCTTTTCAGTGGTTATTTACATCTTCTAAAGTTTCTAAAGTAAATGCTGACTTATTATGTAATACATTTGTAAAAATTCTTGCTCCATAACTTGTCTCTAGAAGATCATACAAGAAACTGGTAACATTCTTTTCCCCAGGGAAGGGTAACTGGGTGTCTGGGGATGAGAAACGGTGTGGGAGGACTGTTCACTGTATACCACCTGTGCTTTTGAGTGTTAACATATGGGAAGGTAATACATATTAAACAAAAATAAATTATAAATAGCAACCTGAGAGCTGGTGGTAGGCACCACGATAGGACAGTCCCACAAGGGTTGGGTAGCAGTGGTGGAGACCCTAGTAATTGGCTGGGGGGCACACAGGAGGAGAGATCAAGTAGACTACACAGAGCAAGTCCTTGAATCGAGCCACCCTGCTGACTGCTAGTCACTTCCTGATGAGTCATCCAGAACCTGGTTGTGGCTAAGAGCCAAGATTTTTATCTATTAAATTCATTAGGTGTTTCTTAATACAAAAATAGTAAACATTCATTGTAGAAAACTTACATGTAACTGAATTATCAAGATCCCCTTTATTTACATTTTAATGGAAGTCCTCAGGTATTTTTTAATGTGTATTAAGTATGTGCGTATATGTTGGTAGTAGATTATACAATGTAAACTGCTTTGTAAAATGCATTTTTTAGGGAAGAGAAGTTTTCTTTGAGAGGACTGGGTAGGCAACAATCACAAAAAATCCTGTAAGATTTCTTCCTTTAAAGATGCTTCTAAAAGGTGTAAAGATTAGGACTGAGACCTGTGGTCACTGGACAGGTTCACCTAATCATTTATATATGTATAACTCAGTGACCCCTCCATCCTGGGTAGCCCTTGTCCACAGTCTAAGGTCTCATTTACTTCATGACACTAAACCCCACAATGCTGATTGGCAGGTAGCCCAGACTTTGCAACGTGGGGTCCGCTAAGGGTTGACTTCTTTGCTGTCCTCTATCTTCTTTTGCTTTCTTTCCACAGGCTCATTCCCATCAGCATTCGAACATGTTCAAGCCTCTCATCTTATCACCTTCCTAAACCCTCTTTCTCCAACATTTCCCATTTCATTAAATACATATATGTAGCTGCTCGTGTCAAAAAGCTAGAAGTCAAACTGAATTTCTCTCTTTCTTTTTCCTTCCACATTCAATGCATTTTCAAGTTCTATTGACTTTATTTGTAAGATGTACCCAATTCCTCTACTTTTTTTCCACCTCCACTGGTACCACTTTAGGGCAAGCCACCATCATTATATGACTGGATATGGGAATAGCCTCCTTAATTTGTCGTCCTACAATCTATTCTCTACATAGACGCCAAACAAACAAACAAACAAACAAACAAACAAACAAACAAAAAACCACTCTTTTTTCTTTTTTGGTGGTAGTGGTACTGGGGATTGGTATTGGGTGGTAGTGGTACTGGGGATACCCAGGGGGATTCTACCTCTGATTTACATCCCAAATCCTATTTTATTTTATTTTGTGGTACTGGGGATTGAACTCAGGGGCATTCTACCTCCGAGCTACATCCCCAGCCCTATTTTTTATTCTTTATTTTTAAACAGGGTCTCACTAAGTTGCGGAATGCCTCACTAGGTAGCTGAGGCTGGCTGCGAACCCGGATCCTCCAGTCTCAGCCTCCCAAATGCTAGGATTACAAGTGTGTGCCAGCATACCTGGCTTCTATTTTATTTTTTATTTTGAAACAGGGTCTTGCTAAGTTACCGTGTGCTGGCCTTTAACCTGTGATCCCACTGTCTCAGATTCCCAAATATTGTAATTATACTCAGCTCAGAAAAATCTTTGACAAACCCAAACCCAATATGTCTTTCATTTGCATAAAACCCCTTGATGGCTTCCCTCACATCGAGAAGAATGCCCTATTTCTTATCATAGCCTACAAGGCCCCTCATAGGCTAATGCTGTTCACCTCTATGACTTTTCTTCATTTACCTTCCCCTTTCAGTCACTCTGGCTTCCCCCTAGTTCCAGAAACATTTTTGTTTCCTTTGCTGCAAAGGAAACTTTACTAGGACAGAAGCCATGGCTGACTTCTTTATTTCTGGATCGTCAGTGTCTATCTCAGTTCCTTGGGCATGATGGACACTCCACCTATGTTTTGAACAAATAGATGAATTTACAAGCTAGCTAGGATGATTTTAAAAAAAAGCAAGTACACAAGCCAGGTGTGGTGGTACACTCTTGTAATCCCAGTACTTGAGAGGCTGAGACTGGAGGATCACAGGTTTGCAGCCAGCCTCACACCTCAGCTACTTAGTGAGGCCCTCCACAACTTAGTGAGGCCCTGTTTCAAAATAAAGAATAAAATAGGGTTAGGGGTGTAGCGTGGAGGTAGAATGCTGCTGGGTTCAATCCCCAGTACTGAAAAGAAAAAAGCAAGTACAGAAACCTAGGAAATGCAAAGAAAAATGTGGGGAATTTTCTAGGAAAGGTCTGAACTAAGTGGAGGGGAAATTTGTGGAGGGGTACTTACTTTGGCTGATGAAGACACTGAGGAAATATTTGAGCTGAACATCAAGGACATATATGACTCTCCATGCTTGAGTAAAGGAGCAGAGTCTCCAGAGAATGATAGGGAATCCAAATGAATCAGAATGTAAAGTGTATGTTATGTTAAGGACCTGTTCAAGTTAGGACTGGAGAGGTAATTCTGGATCTGATTGTGAAGGGTTGTGATGTCAGGTTAAAGTGTTGAGACAACTAGTCTGACAGTTCTGACAGTGGAAGACACCTCTCTATCCCCTAGAAAGCAAAAAGCACACAGCTATAGGAAGAAATATTGGTCCATGATCTTAGGTGGTCAGCAGTGGAGATAAACGAACAAAGGAAGGACAGATGTGAGGACTATCTTAGTGAAGCCACCAATAGGAACTGATGACTGCTAGGAAGGAACTAGATATGAGGCGAGAAGTCAAATGCAGATTTCAGATTGGGTGACTCTGAAAATGGTGGCATTATTAATAGGAATAGAAAACATGAAAAGAGGATATTTTAGAGTGTGACAATGTATTTGAGCTTAAGCTACCAAAAGAGAATGTCTAGTTTGTGATGAAATTTGGGACAAGGAAGGATTAGAGATATAGTTTTTATTCATCTAGCCATTGGTCCAGTGAATACTTATTCAATATCTAGTGTATGCTAGGCATTGGAAATATGAAGATGAAAAGGACAAACTGTAAGAATTCCCTTTTGCTTTATCTAGCTTTTGACCCAGGAAGACAGGCTTTGTTGATATGTAGTTTCAAATGGTCAAGATCAATAGTATAAATATTTTAATATGCATGGATGTTTATATTTTTCAGACCTATTGTGATGATAGGCTTCTATTAGGTGTTTCCTCATACAGAAATACCTGATTGTAATTTATAACTTAGAGTTAAAGGAAATCCTGACTTGATAATCAGAAGAAATAGTTTGAAGATGTTTGTGTCTTTGGCACATGACTAGGTAATCATATCTACATATTTAACACAGTGAAATGGCACTAAAAGAAGAGGCAAAAAATACCAACTCCAATGTGCTGGAAGCTAGAATGCTTGTGTTTTTCAATGGGGCTTATAAAAGCATGTAAAGTGTGTGGATAGTTTTAGTTAGGGTGTCAATCTGGAGCCGTCTTTGAAAGGGAAATAATACCTCCTACACTCAGCCTCAGAGGAAGTAGGGATGACTAATGAGATTCTTTTTATTACTTTTCTGTTGGAAGGGGGTGGGCTATTAACTGCAAGGTGAGGAAAACTTTGGGAAGAAATCAGGAGGCAGGAATGCAGGGTAAGTGGGGAAGAGTCTTGAGAAAAAGGGTCATGAGTTTAATTATATTGAGGTCTAATTTGCACAATGGCATGAAAGTTAGAATAAAAACTATGTTTCCCTTCTATAGAAGAAAACTGAAGCTTGGAGAAGTTAAGCAACTAAGGTTTCCAGGCAGAGTGGATCACATCTGTAATCCAAGCTACTTGGAAAGCTGAGGCAGGAGGATTGCAATTTTGAGGCCAGCCTCAGCAACCTAGGAAGACTCTCTCAGAATAAAATAAAAAAGGGGGGGAAAAAAGGGATAGGAATATGACTCAGTAGTAGGGTGCTTTTCTACCATGTGTGCAGTCCTGGGTTCAATGCTTACCACTGGGGGGAAAAAAGTGGCTAAGATTAAAGGTCTAAATGCTGGCAAAGCTGGAGCTTGATCCATGGCTTTGAATCCAAGTCTAGGATTTCTTGGCACTTACAGAACTATCCGGAACTGCCTTGTGCTCCTATGTCCTGTACCACCACTGTGCCTTTGCTCAGGCCCACAGCCCAGCTCAATGCCCTTCCCTTCCTCTCCAAGGTCAAGAATCATCCTCAAATCCATCTTCTCCATGAAGCTTTGTCAGATCTCTTCAGCTGGCACTCGATGGCCTTGGGCTCTCTGTGGAGGTCCTCTTTCTCCGTGGATCGTGTCCCATGCTCTCCTGGTAGTTACTAGTACAGTAACTGTGGTAGTTACTAACATACATGCTTTATCTCTTCTTGTAGTCAACCTCTTCAGGATAAACCCTGGATCTAAGTCCTATTTCCCCACAGTACTTAGCACAACACTTTGTAGACATTTAATAAATACATATTGGATGAGTAACCAAGTGAGTGAGTCTTGAGGTTCCCTGGATGAAGAGCTGTCAGGACCTCCCTGCCTCCTTCATCCAGGGCAGGATAGATTTCACCTATCTAGGAGTGAGTCAGATTTAAAAAAAAAAAAAAAGAGGATAAGGAATGTTTTACTTTATGTAAAGATAGGAAGATGTGGGTGTGAATGGATAGGCTTAGAAGGGAGACACACTATCTACTATTGTGTGAGGGTCTTAGTGAAAAAGTTTATGTAAATTGGAATAATTAGCACTCTGGGCTGTGTAGTTGTATTATTTGGCACAAAGAGAACAAAAAATGTATTGAGTCAAGTGTTACAGGGATGTCACAAAAGGCCAAGGATAAATTGAGACCGTGGCCTTTTCCAGTCATTTTCCCTTTGGGCACACACCATAATGGACTGATGTCCTAAATTATCCATTCTGTGGTCACGTGGTTCCATGTGCTGCCAGACTGCCTGGTGTGCTTGGAGCAATGGCAATTAATTCAGCCGCTCCAGAGACTCACTTCCTGCAGACTGCTAAACAAGTTTGGCATAGCAGTGAGAGAGAATTGAAAATTAAAGACGAGGAAACAAAGGAAGCTGCTGCCATATTTTTGGTCAAAATCACCCCTGTACCAAAGCTATTAATCATACTCCATCGTCAGGGAACAACTCAAACTCAGCCTCTATTGAGCTGTCTCACTCAAAGAGGAATTGAAGACTGTTCAACTTGAAAGCGTGGAACTGAGTGATGTGGATATTAAGTATGAGAAAATGGGGAATCTGTATGTGTGTTGTGTAGTATCTTACTGGCATTCTCTTTCACTGACAGTTTCCTGAAGAACTAGTCATTAGCTCCTTTACTGCAGTGAATGCGAACAGTGGAAATCAGGAAATTCCAACTAAAGTGCATTAATACTGTTTTTAGCCAAGTAAATGAAAATCAGTTGGGCTTTAGGGAAAAAAAAAAGATGGTTCTTCAAAGGCAGTTGTCATTTTTTGCAGCCAAGCATTCTTGCAAATGGTTTTCCAGGCAGATTGTTGCCAATAACAGAATATTTTTCCAGTAGGAGCTATATCGTACCTGGAATTTTTATAATGATATCATAAAAGCATGGGTAATATTAAATTTGATTTCTCTATAACAATTGAATGTAGAAAAAATTGTGTTTCAGGTTAGACTTGATCACCTAGGATGATCAAGTCGGATTATGCACTTGAAAATACTTAAAAATAAGTATTACCTATTTTATTAAATGGAAATAGAAGTATATTAATTTATATTAAAGAGGATTGCTTCAAATTATCCCTAAAGCCTACACAAAATAGAGCTTTATTTTGTCAAACATTTTACCTACAATTAATATGTTACTTAGAGGAAACAATGAACATCTAATTAGTAACAATTTTCTTGACTTCTTAGAAATTCTAAGCTTGCTTTCCTTTTTCAAAAGTGAGAGTAATTTGAATGATTCAGGTCACTGCTCCAAATTAGAACTGCTATTTCCTTTCTACTGTAGTTTGTATATTGAATGCCCCACCCCACCCTTCAAGGCCCAAGTGTTGAAGGTTTAGTTGCCAGCCCTTGTACTACTTGAAGATGGTGGAACCTTTAACAGGTGGGGCCTAATGGGAGGAAATTAGGTCACTCCTGGCATGCTTTGGAGGGGACATTGGGATCCCTGCCTCTTCATCTCTCTCTCTTTGCTTCTTAGCTGCCATGAGGTGAACAGCTTTCCTGCACCATGTGCTCCTGCCATGAGATACAGATACAGTAAGTGAGCACAGAGGGTTTATTTAGAAAAATAAAAGTACACTCTAGAGGCTATGACGTAGGCAGTCCCAAGAAAAAGGAGGGTGGTAGTGGCTTGGTATCTTATACATTGTGAGTTTTTATGGCCTGCCTGGGCTCCTCCTCCAGAATTATTCATTTGGGGTGGTGGTTACATTAGTTTCCTGCCTAGGTTTAGTGCACCTGCATCAATTTCACCATCTTGGAACTTTTCCTGTCGCCACCCAAGCGAAACCCATGAGGGACCAAAACTGCAGTGTAAATGATATTATAATGACCCCAAGGTCACCCAGGGACAAAGTGCAAGTAGCCTGTGCATGTTCTATTCCATTAGGCTGCTGTATCCATTTTTCTCCTGATTGAAAAGGAACTGTCTGACCACAGGAAGAGGGTCATTGGGCTGTCCGGGGTGGTCCCGGGGTGGTGCAATGTCCAGCTGGATGTCGCCCAGGGGTAGAGCCTGCATTGCCTTTCAACACTCTCCTTATTCATATTTACCTAGCTGTATACTCTAATACCAAACACTTCAGATAAAGGATATTCAACTGGTGTAACAGAAAGAAAGCATAAGAATGAGAAGTGGAGCGTAATGAAAGTTTCTACCTGCTGGAAGAAGGATTTTGAATTTATCTTTAATGTTGAGGTTGATTCAGAAGTTCACTTTAGAACTATGTGTATTTTCACTCTGTTACTTTTCTCAATCTTTTCCCATGTAGTGACGTGTATTTTCACTCTGTCACTTTTCTCAATCTTTTCCCATGTAGTGACGTAAGCTCCAAGGAAGTTTTTATACAGAGCACGGGACCAGGAGCATATCCATGGTTGTGTGCAACCTGGATATTCCTGGGAACTGCAGAGCTGTCCTTTTCCACCTCTCAAGAAAACCTCTCACAATGAAGTGAATGCATAAATTACAGTGCCTCTAGCCACAACCGATTCTCAAAATCATTCAAACCAAAGGGATTTATTAGTACACAAAATGAAATCTATAGTTATCATGGTTGAGAAAAAAAATAATCAGTGCAAAAAAGAGTGAAATCAGAGTAGAGTTTTATAGTTGATAGTACTTTCAATGTTAATGTCTTAGTTTTGTCAGTGTAGCACAATTATGTAAGTTGTTAACATTAGAATATACAGAAACTCAATCGGGCATGGTGGTGCACGCTTGTAATCCCAGCATTTGGGAGGCTGAGACTGGAGGATCCGGGTTCGAGGTCAGCCTCAGCTACCTGGTGAGGCACTCTGCAACTTAGTGAGACCCTGTTTCAAAATAAAGAATAAAAAACAGGGCTGAGGGTATAGTTCGGAGGTAGAATGCCCCTGAGTTCAAACCCCAGTACCGCAAAAAAAAAAAAAAAAAAAAAAAAAGAATATACAGAAACTCTGTATTTCTTTTTG
Source organism: Graphiurus murinus (assembly GCA_004027655.1). Lineage (NCBI taxonomy): Eukaryota > Metazoa > Chordata > Mammalia > Rodentia > Gliridae > Graphiurus > Graphiurus murinus. The sequence goes on from PVLC010000779.1 coordinate 103,777, forward strand.
CAACTCATCAATCTAAAGGCATGTTAAGATAAAAAGTTCTAAAACAATTTAGTTACCAGGAAAAAATAAGATTTCTTTATTATCAAGACCAGTTAATTTCAGCATTATCTCCCCAAAGATCACAGCACTCTGGCCTCTAATGACACCCCATTTGGTTGAGAGTGACTGCTTCTTTTGTTCACTCAACACATGTTGAAAGGCACTTATGTGTTTGAAGCCATGCTAGGCCAAAGAGCAGTGGTGAACTGGAGATACCACCCTGCCCTCCTGCAACTCTGGTTCCATTGACCCAAACCAGAAAATAGACGTCTTTTCCTACCTAATCAAACAGTGGTTTACAGAGAATCCTGAATTTTGAGAGTTTTAAAATAACTTACATTCTATATGCATGTTACAGGACTGTGAGTTTCCTTCAGTTCTTATCTCCCCAAAAGAAAGATTTCATTCAGGGGACACAGATAGGGTGAGTGTACTGGGTTTTATTGGGTGAGTTCATGAGGAAGGTCACAGAGCTGGCTGATCTGGAGCAAAAAAAAAAAAAAAAGTGGGATGAGTCTGCCTCATGGTGAGTTTCTATACTGTCCAGAAATCCCACCCCTCCTCATGCATAGTAATTTGGGGTGATTACTTTTGGGTTTTGTGCCACTCAGTGTGACTGTGCAGGGCTGTGCCATGTGGGAATCTAAGGCTGCAGTGTAAGAGGTGGAAGTCTCTGACCACAGTTGGGTGGGGCAATCCCCATGCCTCTTCTCAGAAAGGCTCCTCCCTGTCCTGTTTCTTTTCCTTGTCCTGCTGATTTTCAGGCTAGATACCAAACATGCAGACTTCTTCTTTTTTTTTTTTTTCCCCAAGACTATTAAATACAGGGAAACTATCCTGCTCCTTTTTTAGTACTAGCAAATAAAATTAGGCATTTTAATAATTCAAAAAAGGAAATATGAGTTAGGAGTTTTCCTTGTGCTGGGATATAATGTTTTACTTCTTTTGTCCAAGACTAAACATGGACCATTTCAGCTAAAGAATTTGCTGGTTTTATTAGTGATTGAAGACATTGTTTGGAGAGATTTTGATGAAAAGCCTTATATTGTTTGATGTATTACATTGGAAAATCTGGTTGTAATATAAGTGAAGATGAGTTTTAAAAAGGTCATTGTGGAGTTTAATAAAAAGAAGGAATGAGCCGGGCGTGGTGGCACACGCTTGTAATCCCAGCATTCGGGAGGCTGAGACTGGAGGATCCGGGTTTGCGGCCAGCCTCAGCTACCTAGTGAGGCACTCTGCAACTTAGTGAGACTTGGTTTCAAAATAAAGAATAAAAAAAAAAATAGGGCTGGGGGTATAGCTCGGAGGTAGAATGCCCCTGAGTTCAATCCCCAGTACCAAAAAAAATAAAAAAATAAAAAAATAAAAAAAAAAGAAGGAATAAAAAATAAGACTTACAAGACTAGAACACAAAATAAAGACAAAACTGAGGCTGGTGTAAAAGGAAATTTACAGCTTTATTATAATAGTACTTTGCCTCATGCTTGCTGAATTTTTCCTACAATTATCTGAATAAAAGACAATCTTAAAATAAATGATCAAAACATTGTAGCTTCTCAAGGCAGTGCTCAGCTATATCAGGATATATGTAGAAGATTGTAACAAGGTAGCTGGGCAAAGTTTAATTCAAAATTTATTTGAAAGTATCATATTAATTCTTCATAAACAATAACAAGGCAGTCATAAAGCTATTTTCAGGTTTCATTTTGGTTATTTAAGAAAACTGTAAGACTTTTATACAGAAAAAAGGAAATAAAGTAGCTGGGCGTGGTGGTGCACGCTTGTAATCCCAGCATTCGGGAGGCTGAGACTGGAGGATCCGGGTTCGCGGCCAGCCTCAGCTACCTAGTGAGGCACTCTGCAACTTAGTGAGACCCTGTTTCAAAATGAAGAATAAAAAAATCGGGCTGGGGGGTTTAGCTCCGAGGTAGAATGCCCCAGAGTTCAATCCCCAGTACCGCAAAAAAAAAAAGTATAAAAAAAAAAAGGAAATAAAGTCAATGAAGACCTGCTTGTTTCAAAAATTAATAGTTTTAAGATTTATCCTATATGATCAAGAAAATATCTCTTAGAGCTAAATGAAATGGAAAAACTTAATTTTAGTCAATCTCAATGAACATTGCTTCAATCAGTAAGATGTATGATTTTTATGTCTACCTTCTCTTTATCTTTGCTTTTTCAAGGTGAGCTTTCTTAGGTCTTACTTAACCATATATCTTCCTTCTCATGATGTTTTTTATCCCAATGTTTTTTATCGGAGGTAATTTTACAAACATCAGTAGGAATAGGTCTTACGTGCACAATTCAGTGGGTTTTGACACATGCATACCCTCATCCCAATCAAGATGCAAACATTGCCCATCACCCCACAAAGTTTCTTTATGAACCCAGTCAGTCAACTCCCAAACCCCCTATAATAAAAGGGCCGTAATTTCCATCACCATAGATTATATATATATTGTCTGTGTTTGGACTTCATACATGTGGAACCATTCAATCTGTATTTTGGTTTCTTTTAGCCTATTTTTGAGATTCGTTCAATTGCTGTGCATTATCAATAGCTTATCCTTTTGTTGTAGCTGAATAGTGTTCCATTATGTGACTAAACCACAATTTGTATATCTACTGATGTGTTGATGGACATTGGATTATTTCCAGTTTATTACCTGTTGTGAATAATAATGCTATTCTTGTACTAGTTTTTTGTGAACATATGTTTAAATTCTCTCCAGGTAAATATCTAGGAGTGGAATGGCTGAGTCATAGGGTAGGTGTATGTTTACCTTTATAAGAAACTGAAACTTTCCAAAATATTTATATCATTTCATAGTTACACCAGCAATATAAAATTCATTTTCAATTACAATTATTTCATATTCTCATTAATATTTTCTACTGCCATTTTAATTTTAGCCATTCTACTGGATATGCAATAGTGTGGTTTTAATTTGCATTTCTCTAAGACTAAAGGGATTGAGAACATTTTCATGGTTTATTGGCCATATATATATATATCTATATATTTCTTTTTATAGTGTCAGCTCAAGTCTTTTACTTTCTTATAGCTTTTTGTCTTTTTGTTGTTAACTTATAAAAATTCTTCATATATTCTGGATATTAGTCCTGTGTTGGATATGTGCATTATAAATAGTTTATCCCAGTGTTTTCATTTTTATGATGTCTTTTGATGAGCAGAATTTCTAAATTTCATGAAGTATAATTTTTCTATTTTTTTATTAGTTATTTCTGCATCCTAAAAACCTATGCCTTGATAATAACAAATGCCAGCAATGGTATGGAGCAACAGGATCTCTCATTAATTGCTGATGAGAATGCAAAATGGTACAGCCACTTTGGAAGACAATGTAACAGCAGTTTCTTGGAAAATTGAATATTCTCTAATTGTATGATCCAGCAGGCATGCTTCTTTTTTTTTTTTTTTCGGTACTGGGGATTGGACTCAGGGGCATTCTACCTTCGAGCTATACCTCCAGCCCTATTTTTTATTCTTTATTTTGAAACAGGGTCTCACTAAGTTGTGGAGGGCCTCACTAGGTAGCTGAGGCTGGCTGAGTACCCGGATCCTCCGGTCTCAGCCTCCCAAATGCTGGGATTACAAGCGTGCGCCACCACGCCCAGCTGCAGGCATGCTTCTTGAAATTTATCTAAAGGAGTTAAAAACTCATGTTTATAAAAAATTTGTACATGGATATTTATAACAGCTTTACTCATAATTGAAAAACTTGGCAGCAACCAAGTTGTCCTTCAGTAGGTGAATGGATAAACTGTGTGTCCAGACAATGTGAAAAATAAATAAACTATCAAGCCACAAAAAGATATGGAGGACCTGGGCATGGTGGCACATGCCTGTAATCCCAGTACTTGGGAGGCTGAGACAGGAGGATTTTAGGTTCCAGGCCAGTCACAGCAACTTAGTGAGACCCTGTTTCAAAATAAAAAATAAAAAGGACTGTGGGTATAGCCTGGAGATAGAGTGCTCCTGGGTTCAATCCCCAATACCAATAATAATAATGATAAAATAATAATAATAATAATAATAATAATAATAATAATAATAATAAAAGATGTGGAGGAAAGGGAAATGAATTTTACTAAATAAAAGAAGCCAATTGAAAAGGCTGCATATTGTATGATTCCAACTATATAACATTTTGGAAAAGGCAAAATTATGGAGACAATAAGAAGATGGTTGTCAGGTGGCAGAAGAGGGAAGGAAGAGAAGATTAAGCAGAGCTCAGAGGATTTTTTAGGGCAGCGAAATTATTCTGTATGACATTATAATGGTGAATATATATCATTATATATTTGTTGAAACTCAGGATGTATAACACTAGAGGTGAACCTTAATGTACACCGTGAGGTTTCTTGGGGTAACTTTTGGATAATGATGTGGGGCTGAAGCTGATCGTGGGGAACTGGTGCATTTGTAGGTTGGTATGGGAAACTCTATCTTCTGCTCAATTTTGCTATGAATATAAATGTCTATTAAAATGTATGCTTGCTCCCCGGCCACAAAGATATTCTGCTTATCTATAATTCTAAGATATTTATAGTTGTAGATTTTGTGATTAGGTGTATGATCCATCTTTAATTTTATATTATGTATATGGTCCATCTTGAATTAATTTTTGAGTGTGTTAAGAAGTAGTGATTGAGGCTTATTTCTTTTAAAAATATTTCCAAATATTTATCTACTTATTCCAACATTATTATTGAAAAGACTTTGCTTTTCTCATTGAAAACTCTTGGTATTGATTGAAAAACCAATATAACATATATATGTTGGTCTTTTTCCTGGATTTTCTATTATGTTCTGTTAATTTATTTGCTTATATGTCTACAGTCTTCATTACTGTAGCTTTAAAGTAAGTTTTGAAATCAGGATACAGTATGAGTCATCCAACTTTGTTCTTTTAAAAATTGTTTGGTTCTACTGTTGTACTAGGAACTTTTCATCTCTATATAAATTTTTGTTGCAATTTTAATTGGGATTGTATTGAATCTTGACTCTGAAATTTGCTAATCATAGGTGTTATGTTGGTTCTCTTCATTATACTGAGGAAGTTCCTCTTTTTTCCCTAATTTGTTGAGGGATTTATTCTCAAATGTGTATTCATTTTGTCAAATGCTTTAGCTGACTCTATTAAGATGATCATATGGTTTTCTCCTTTATTATGTGAGTCATATTAATTGATTTTCAACATTTCATTCCTAGGATAAACCCCACTATTTATGGTGTATTATCTTTTTATGTAATCCTGTAATCAATCTCCTAACATTTTCTTAAGATTTTTTGTAGCTCTGTTCACAAAGGATGTTGGTCTGTAATTTTCTTTCTTCTTTTTTTTTTTGTAATGTCTTTTGTCATTTTTTGGAATCAGAATTATGCCTTTTCTAACTTTCTGAATTGGAAATTGTTCGCTATTTTCTGAAGAAGTTTATTCATAATTTTTTTGGGGGGTACTGGAGATTGAACCCAGGGGCATTCTACCTCCAAGCTACATCCCCAGCCCTATGTTTTTTTCTTTGTTTTGAAACAGGGTCTCACTAAGTGGCAGAAGGCCTCACTAAGTAGCTGAGGCTGGCTGAGAACCTGTGATTCTCCTGTCTTAGCCTCCTAAGTACTGGGATTACAAACATGGGCTACTATGCCCAGCTACTCCTATGAATGTTAATTTGGAGCCATATGTGAAACTCTGTAATCCTGGAGTTTTCTTCATGGGAGACTTTTTGGTAACAAATTCAATTACTTTAGTTCATATGGAACCAGTAAGATTTTCTGTTTCTTCTTTAGTTTTAGTATGTTGCAATGAACACCTTTGTATTTTTCCCTCATAAACCCCTGTGAATATGTCTGCCATGTATTTCTCTGGGTTGTATTCTCTGGGAATTTCTGGGTTCTAGGATATATATATGTGTGTTTAATTTGACTAAGTTAGTTCCAGATTGCTCTCCAGAATGGCAGTAGTCTGTACTCCTACTAGGAATGTAAATTTCTATAAACATTTGGCATTACTCAGCTTTCAACTTGTTACTAATCTAGGAGAATGACTTGTTTTATTTTGCGTTTTTCTGATTACAAATGAACTGAAAAGCTTTTCTATACATGTTAGCCTTTTCAGTTCTCTCTTTTGTAAGCTGCCCATTTATAACCTTTGCTCTTTTATCCAGTTTGGATTATTTTCTTAATTCTCAATAATTATATATTGTATATGTTAATCACTTGTCATTTTAATAAACAGAAAATACCTCATTATAATTTACTAACTTTATTTTTATACCATCCGTTTAAAAGAATAATTAATTTCGAGGTAGTAAAAGCCATCATTTGGTTCTTAGATCACAAAGGTATTTTTCTATTTTCCTTATTAACCTTTTATTTTTATCTCTCATATGTAGGTATGTAATCCATTTAGACTAAGGTATTAGATAGGAATCTACTTTTATTTTTCCCCACATAATTATCTATTTTGTTAAATAAAGAACTAAATAATTTATCTTTTCTTATAATTTATGGTGCCATCTTTATTATTTATTATGTTAGGTTCCTGATTCTGTTTTCCATTTTATTCCATTGGTTTATATA